>PYHW01010591.1:1903915-1919454 GCA_013186435.1 Turdus rufiventris | reverse complement strand
CAAATTCCACCTGCTTGTACCAAACCCAAATTCCACCTGCTTGTACCAAACCCAAATTCACCTGCTTGTAACCAAACCCAAATTCACCTGTTTGTACCAAACCCAAATTCCACCTGCTTGTACCAAACACAAATTCACCTGCTTGTAACAAAACACAAATTCTATCTGCTTGTACCAAATCCAAATTCACCTGCTTGTACCAAACCCAAATTCACATGCTTGTACCAAACCCAAATTCCACCTGCTTGTACCAAACACAAATTTCACTTGCTTTTAACCAAACCCAAATTCACCTGCTTGTACCAAACCCAAATTCCACCTTTTTGTACCAAACCCAAATTCCACCTTTTTCTACCAAACCCAAATTCCACCTTTTTGTACCAAACCCAAATTCCACCTGTTTGTATCAAACCCAAATTCCACTTGCTTGTACCAAACCCAAATTCACCTGCTCGTAACCAAACCCAAATTCACCTGCTTGTACCAAATAAAAATTCAACTTGCTCTGCCCCACATCCACTTCTGCCCCTCACAGCCTCCCTAAAATCACAGCAGCCTTTCCAGGCCATGTGCTAGAGCTTCAGCTGGGTTACAAAACCTCTCTCTCAATATAAATCATTGCTGTGACCCAGATGTAATGGTGACACGTTTAAACCCAATCATTGTAATCCTCATGCAGATAACAAATCCCATGTTTTGCTTTATGAAGGCAGGGAGATAATCATTACAAAATTAAACAAAGAACAGATAACAAAACTGCATTTGGCCTGGCTCAGACTGAATTGGGATCTGCACTGGCTGGAGGAAGAGCAGGAGACCTTTGCAAGCATGAGTTGGAATAAATTAAATTCTTTAAACACAGCATTTGTGGTAAGAATTCAGCACCTTGCCATACTCAGTGACCCTGTACAGTGACAGATCAATGGCACTCAGGGCACTCAGACCTCGCTGTGCCCACCTGTCTGGCATTCCCTGGGGGCACAGCAGCTCTTTCCCAGCCTCTGGGTGTGACAAACCCATTCTACCCTTGCCATGGAGTCAGCAAATAGCAGAGCCTGGAAGGATGCTAAGGTCCCACAAGTTTAGATACAGAGCTCGGACCTGCCATCACAAGACAAATTCCTTTTTTCTTTTTTTTTTACTAAAGAAGGATTTATTATGAGGCAAAAAAAAAAAAAGGTTTCTTGAAGAAATAAGACAGTAATTCCACTGAATCCCCATCAGGAAGATAGGAGAAAAATAAGGGATGGAGAAGGTGCAACTGGATTAAAGAGATGTTAAAGTTACTGTTAAATGGAAGCAAAAAAGAGATACAAAAATAGATTAAAGAGTAAGTAAGTGCAGCATATGTTATTAAGAGCTGAAGTTATGAAATACTAAAGAGAAAAATGCTACACTTTGCTAACCAAAGCAGCATAAAAACTCTTCTGAAAAGAAGCTGAAATAAAATCAGAAAGAGAGATGTTGTAAGAAATCAGAGGTTCAAAACCAGCTGAATGCAAAGGAGTGTTAACAACAGATAAGGAAATGCAAAACACCACTGTTAATATTATTAAAAATCAAAAGCATCATATCACACACTCATTTGATACCCAGGGAAGCCTCTGGCAAATCACACACAAGAGTTCAGCCAGCAGATGAGAAGCTGAGGCAGTGCAGAACCAGCCCCTGCACCCAACAAATCACTGGCTCGTTTGATTTTTAACTTAATTAGCAGGGAAAAAAACCAGCAGTGCCTACAGTAGAGGCAATCAATGCGATTCCAAGTCAGCAGATGTGACAATGACAGCAAGTTCATCCAGGGAACCTGCACTCAGGGACAGGATTCCTGCTGGGGCTGGAATTGATGTCCCCAGGCTCATTTCTGAGCATCCTCCCATTCCCAAAATCAGCAATCCCTGACCACAGGCTGCACAGCTCTGGCACTGCAGACGTTCCCCACAAGCTGAGGGAGTGGCTGGGTGTTTTTTGGAATTTGTAAATGACAAATAGCTATGGGCAAAACACTGCTTCAGCTTCAGACTCCAGTGCTTCTCAAATGTCATTAATATTTAAACCTGGTTTAGCTCGTTTTGGGTAAAGAGGTTTTGACTCAGTTATTTCCATTTCACGAAAAAAAAGATCTGTACAACATTTTTGTAAAAGGTTGTAGAAATAAAAAGTGCTAAGGAAACAGATGAAGACATCTGCAACACAAGTGGTAAAGAGAGCTTCTACCCAGCTGGTGAGTTCATGTTCCCAGTCTGCTCCATCCCCCAAAAGCCAGTCCAAACAGATTATCCAGGAGCACTCTATTTTTTCGCTCTTCTTGCAGCAAGAGACCAAAAAAGAAAATGCAGGGATCATCTGAGCACATTAACCTCCCTGGAAGAGAAGGGAATGAGACAAGATCTTCAGAGAATTGCATTCTGTCTGCCTCCACAGTAATGGCATTACACTTGAATGAAAGCAAAATTATGTGGAAGACTGTTAGTTTACTGAGGGGTCAAAGAGATGACAGCTGTGGCAGGAGGAGGCAAACCTTTAATATGCCATGATGGACCAATGTGCACATCCTTCAGTGGGTGAATAAACGTGGCTGAACAAGGGATTACACCTGAGCAAGCAATGGCATAGATTAATAAATTCAGCATCAGACCATTCAACAACAGAGGCTGCGGGAGGGGAAAAAAAAACAACTCCTGAGAAATATCTGAGTTCTGTTACTCCATTTAGAGAAACAAATACAATCCCAGTGCTGCTGAGGAGAGTTTAATACATTGAGACATGTACATAAGGAGAAAACCCCCAAAACACGGGGGGACCTCCAATCTTTTTGCTGGTATCTGAGCAGAATTGCTCTGTGACAGATGCTCCATGTGCAGACTGATCCCCAGCCCAAGCCAAACTGCTCCTTGCAGGGTGATGTAATCCTCAGAAATATATCGTTAACTGCAATTTAATAAAAAGTCATGGGCTGAAAAAATGCAGTTTCATAAAAAAAGAGAGAAGATGTCTCGCTGCACAGGGCTGAGAGAGGCAATAACAGGAAAATAAAATCAGGTACTGCATCTCTTCTCATAAGTACAGAGAATTTCCCTGGTTATTAAATGAGACTCCACACAAGTCCCAGCCTGTGCTCTCTGTAACTACTCAGTGCCACACTGGATGAGAAACAAGACATAAATACATAATCAATACAAGAATAAAGACACAAGCAATGCGCTGTAACAGGAGCAGCTCTCACTTCCACTGCTTCAGTTTTAAGATGCTTGCTTTTGCTTTGCAATGAACATCAGAAAGCAAAATACACAGGCTGGCAGCAAACTGGAGCTCTGCAAAAGTTTATTTAAAGTAAGGGGATACCCAGTGAAGGCACTCAAATTGTTATCTGCAAGCTGGCCGCATTTATTGGGCTGCAGCCAGGGGTTAATTCAGTCAAACTTTACTGTGTATTTCTTATAAATTCACTGAATGTCAGAGTAATTCTGTACATCACAAGACACCTGTGCTTATAGAACGACAGCATCATTTAGGTTGGGAAAGATCTCCAGGATCCTCAAATTCAGCATTCCCCAGCACTGCCAGGTCCCACTAAACCACATCCCTAAATCCCCTACACATTTTCCAAGTGACCTCAAAAGGAAAGGACAACTGCTGTACATTACCTTCAATAAGATAATGTTTTCAAAAACCACACGAGGGGACTCTATATCTTAAAAAAAAACAAAAAAAAAACCCAAAAAACCCCAAAAAACCCCCAAAAAACCCCAAAAAAACAAATCCTCAAATCCTACACCTTCTAAATGATGAAGTCAAATTCTCTCAGCCACCCAGCCAAGCTTTCCCTTATTTCAAGTCCTCATCAAAAGCTTTTTAGCAACACCCTTTTTTTCCATCACAGTTTGTTGCTGCAAAACATTCCAAATTGATATTCTAAATCTTTATTTCAGTTTGAGGAGGCTCCAAATCCAATAGCTTTATGAGCCATGAAGGGTGGGGTAGGACACAGCAACGCCATGTTCCTGTTGACTGGAACAATTTTCATGTTTGATTTTTAATTTTTTTTTTTTTAACTTGCAAAAAATGCATTTGAAAGATCAAAGCATTCAATTGCTACTGAACGTTCCTATTAACTTCAATGGGCTTTAGATCAGGCCCTTAATGGGGTATTACTGCAATGTAAACATTTTAAAATATTATCTTAATATTATCAGTAGCATGTTAAATGGGCTAACAAGAGCCCATTACAGTAATTCTGACAAACAAAATAAGGACTTGCTTTGATTTTTCAGTGAATGTGAGCTCTGTTTTCCCAAATAATCCATATTTCAGAGTTTTAAGAACAGTCCCGCAATTCAAAAATCCTAAGGAACGTCTCTACTTTTCTAAAACAAAGAAACCAAATATACACACAAAAAAGAATTAAAGTATTTTTGACTTAGACCTTTACCAGGTGAAGAAATGGGCAGGAAATGCTGAAATTTTTATTTATAAATATTTTTTACAGAAATGAAGCCAGCATTTCAAAAGCTGATGTCAAAAAGATTTAAGAATTTAGGCATAAAGTCTAAAAATATAAAATCATATTGGTGTCCACTGTCCTCCTTGCACTCAGACACGTTACATTAAGCAAGTCCAATCAAGGGAAGTATTTAATAAGAGAAAAAGATGTGGGAAGACAAAGCCACAGCTGCTTTTTGAACTCCATTTACTGCCTAAACCAAGCAGCAGCTGCCCCTCAGGAGGATGTGCACCTTTTGTAGGAACAGGTTTAATGCTGTGATCTCCTCCCTGGCATTCCGAGGATCCAAGCACCAGGATTCTCCCAGTTCTGGACTGTGCACCAACAGGGAGAAACAAAAGTTGGGATTTTGTGAGGTTTTGGATGCTTCAAAACCTGGGCAGGAGGCTCAGAACCCTGGGCACAATGCCCAAAACCCCTGCGGGTTTGATTTCAGTCCCTGGGGAAAATTACCATCCTTATATGAAGAATTACAAGTCACAAAAAATAAATAGAGTATAAATTAGATTGTTAGAAGGTAGAAAAGTGAATTTTAAAAATTGTTTGTAATAAAGGTCTAGAGACAAGATAGAAGAATTTGGGTGTGGTCTTTCTCCTTCTTGATGGCATCCATCTTTTGGGTTAGGATGGCACTTTTGGATTGGTTTAGGAGAAAGCTGGACAGTGCAATGTAAGTGTCATGTATTGGAAAGTAATTGTAAACATCATTTAAGCAGTTTATAGTATAAAAAATAAAACCTGCCCAGAGGGCAGGCAGTGTGCCTCTGACCTGTTAAACAAACCTCAGCTGGTCAAGGAAAGAATTCCTTAGATAAGAAAAAGCTGACAACCTTAGAAACCTCAGAAAATGACTTCTGACTCTTCCTTCGGTGCTCAAGGTAGAAAACAAAAACTCTAAAACCACCGAATACTGCGTAGTGAGTGATTTCAAACTCAAAAAACCCCACTGTCACAGTTTTAGACACAAAGCTGGGGGTCCTGCCCAAACCTCCAGCTTCTCCCAAGAGATTCCAACTTCCATGAGCAGCAAAATCATGGCCAGGCAAGCCCTGCCTTTGCTCAGAGTGGCACTTTTCCCAAAAAGAGAAACCATAATGCTGCAGATCATTCCATCTGTATTTTTGGCTGAGCTCGTAGGCTGGCCTAAACTTTTTGGAGGAGTTAAGCTCACGCAACATCCTAAACCAGCACTGAATAAAGTAGCCTTCATGAAAAAAAAACTACATGGGGAAAATGATGCAATAAATAGATTTGGGAGGAAAAAAGTATTTTTTAGCTCTCTATTTCTAGCTCCTAAACATTCTTTCTCTTATTTTCTATGCCAGAAAGTCTCTGTTCTCTCCTTGCCACACTTCTCTCCTTCACCAGCTATTCATGCACAAGCTGTGAAAGATAGTAAGAGACAAGCAGATTTACATCAAAAAATAAAGAGAGATAAGGTTGCTATGGGAATAAGAAGACAAAAACTGTTACTTAATCCAACATAAAAAGGATGAGAACTGGAGAGAACTCAGATGGAATTGAAGCTGTCACCCCAACCAAGGAGGTTATGATCTGAAACAACTGCTTTTTCTCCCTCATTTCCTCTATGCTTTTATGTAATTTCATTTTCTCATCAGAATCTCTTTACAGAATACAGTATTTCGTGTTCAGATTAAAAAAGAAAACTTTAAAAAATGAATTAGAAGTAATATTTTCCAATATGTTGCTCACTACTGTCACTCACTAGGCAAAGCCTTGCAAAAGCTGAAATATGTCCCCTCTGCAGCAATGCTGTGGATGTAGATGTGAATTGGAGATGAATCTTCAGATTTCATACACAAATTATGTATAAAAATAGATTCAGCCATGTAAATTACTTACTTTTAACTACAGTCTATGATCTACCATAAAGTTTTACATAGGCCAGTAAGCAAATTCAGATTTAAGGTTTTTCTACAGCTGCAATCAAAGGCAATTCTTCCAAACTCTGAAAGAACTGTCACACACCCCCTCTCCCCAAGAAGTCAAGGCACCATTACTGTCAGCAGTTTATCTCACAAAACACTGTCTCTTATCAGTGCTTGCTGGAATCACTTCCCAGCCAGCACAAAACATCGTGGCAAGGAATGAATCTGTCCCATTTTCAGGTTGTTGATACAGGATAAATGTTTCTCCCCATTTTGAAAAGGGTAGGGAAAAATCTCCTTCCTTCCATTCCACACCCCCAGAGCTGCCCTGACTCAATAAATCCAGGGCTCTATGATCTCCCTACACAGCAAACCTTAAAAATGAGAAATGGGATGAAACTTTAAAATACCCAATTCATAAAGTCTCCACCAGTGGATAATCTGTGGCAATATTAAGACTGGAAGTAATCTGAGATAAAATCAAGCTAAAAACTTCTCCTGGACATGCAGCACAGCTCTGGAAGAGGAATTTTTATTTGCACCTTATCTCTCCCAAGCTATGCCCATCATCTCCAATATCAAAATTTGCCATTCAGGTGTTTACCAACAGTGAGATCTTTATGTGCCCCCTCTGAGCTACGGGAGAATCCTTAACTGAATCAAACATCAAACTACCTGAGGATTTTCTTTATTGCTTTCAGAGTTATAAATAGCTGTATGAGGAATCTGGATAAAATACACACTAATTACCCTTGACTATGTAAATGAAGCTATTTTTAATTCAAGTTTAAACCACTTTCCACTTCTCATTGCACAACAATTGCCAAAGGCAAGGGAATGCTGCACTTTGCTTTGCAGCCCTTTGCTTTTTGGTGCGTGCAGAGCACCTCCAGTTGCACCAAATAATTTTGCAGGTGTGACTGCAGCTCACAGCCTGGGAGGGTGGAGTGGCAGCACAGAGGATGCAGAATTTTCTGACTATTTCAAACAGGATCCTGTTCAGTCTGCTGTCTCTGCTGAGTGCAGTGATGCTCATTCCTCACGTGGCACTTTTTAACAAAATGACACTTCAGAGATAGGAACAAACCCTGATGTGTATTTAGGATAAACGTGGCAAGGCTCAGTTTTGGGATTTTTTTAACCTTTGGGACCACACAAAAACTTCCCAAGGGTCATTAGGCTTTTTCCTGGCAACTTAAATGGAAACTTGGGTCACAGCCATCACTCTCAAAGCCAGATTTCCTCAACACTCCTTGCATTGTGCTATTATTCCATGTTTCTGTGACAGGAAGTGGGATTAAATCATCTTGAAGGTCTCTTCCAACCCAAACCATTCTGTCATTCTCATTTCACACCACAGGGAAACCAGCTGGCTTCAGTATGGAATTCCTTAACTTATATCACTGTACAGTCACTCTGTACCTCCCCTCCTTCACTAAGGCTTTCTGCTCCCATCTCCTGAGTGAAAACACTACAAATCCTTGAAGTGGCTGCTTCAAACAAAGTGGTTTCTACATTCAAATGTTCCTGAACATCTGACCCCCAACACTGCAGAAATAAAGGATGGCCAAGCACAAACACATTTACCTACACATATTTTGCTTTCTATTCCAAGGCAGCAAACACTTGCCTACAGAAAGTTCTGCTTCCCTGCCCAAAGGCCAGGCTTTGAAATGCCTTTGATTTTCTTGAAAGGCCCCTAAAAAGTCACCAAGAAAGTCACAACTCCTTGTTCCATGCAAGGAGGGGAAAAACATCATGCTCTGCTAGTCAACTGTATTTTAATATTCTGTTTATAGTTATGGAAATTTGGCTCGTTTTAGCATCAATAAGTTCTGATTGTGCTAATCAGACAAGAATATAAATGAGTTTTTATTCGCTTAGGTTTTCAAACACGTTTGGTAAATATGGTTGAGGTTAAGCTTTGATACTTCACGATGGCGTGTTATTTTGTTACTGAAAAAACAGTGTGTAAATTGTGTTCTAATCCCTGATAAACACTGATCCCTGAAATCTCACATCCTGCATTGGAATAGCTAAAGGCTACTATTAACACATGTGTTATTCCACAAAAAACTGAGAGGTTAATTATGGCACAAATAAAGCTTTTGTCCAAGGCACTGGCAGCCACATATTTAAAATCACCCAAAAATTAAAAACCTAAAGCATTCATTTTGAACATCATCATTAAGAGCAACAAGAAAAATCAGAACAGTTTCTACTGAAGAGCTTTTTTTAAACACAAAACTGAATTATTCTCCGTTCTGCTGTTTTGTTGAACATCTGCCAAATTATTCAGCTTTAGATTTCAACCCAGTGTACCTCCCCTGTTTTTCAACTGTCAGTCACAGCCTCTTCAATCTGATTTTTTTAACTCCAAGATGTCCTGAGCTTCCCAAATAAAGGGCTGGAAGGGATGGAAGCCAAAAGTCTTCCAAGAACTTCTAGGATCTCACTTTTTTGAAACTTTGGCAGTGTTGGCGCACACTAAAACCCAAAAATCACCCATGGAGAGGCTGCTGTCCTGTCCTTGTCACCAGGCAGGCTGGCTTCATCTAGGGGAAATCAGGGAAAGCTGGCAATCTTCAAAAGTCACTTTTTCCAAGGTGTCTGGGGAAAAAAGGCTAAATAAAACATCAAGCAATGATCCATCTACCAAAAAATCCAGCAAACAGAAGTCCTAAAGTTTTGCTAGCAGTTATCACAATTCCTATTAAATCAATATTCAGCTTGTGGATTGGAGTAATATTCCAGTAGGGATTACTATTCAATGTGCTCAAGCTCCATAACATTTTACAAGAAATATATTGGAATTATTTGCTCTATTGTATTGCACTTTAAACTGCAGTAGGCAGAAGAACTGTGTAAGTATAAATGGGCAGCCTTCATGCTCAGTAATATTTGCAGTAACAGAATTTTATTGCAGGATAAACCACTTGGAAATTCTTTCTTGGTAATTTATGTGAAAATCAGAATTGCCACTAGCCAAAATCCCTCCATTCCAATGTCATCAAATGTGCAATAAGCTTAATTAATGAAGATGAAGGCAGCCATTTGTCTTGTTGAAATGAAGCATTAATTGTGTGAAGGTGAGGATTCAGCTTTAAGGTTAGACAGGATCTGCAGCACGAGGATTAAGGAGGATTTCTTCAGCTTGGAAGAGAAAGCAGAAACCAAGGAGACTCTTCAAAAGCTATGAATAATCTCTCTTCCAAAAGAATTTGAATCTAACAACATTTTCTGCACTCGTGGAATTAAATATTATAACTGGTAAGAGCACGCCCAGCATGGAAACCCAAACTCCTGGAAATGCAGAACTTGGAGAAAGTCAACAAAGGTCTTTTCATGGGCTTGGGACTTCAATTTATATCCAAGTTTATGTTTAGCTGACCAGAAAACACAGATCCTCATGAAGGAAACCCTTTTTTCCCCCTCACCTAATTCCAAGTGAATGGATTAGAAGTGGTCACCTCACCCAGGAGTGCCCAAGGCTGCCACAGGAGGAATAAAGGAGCTGCAGAGGAAGGCAAGATTTACCCTGGAAAAGAGTAAATCTTTCTAAAAAAAGCAAGAGGTGAAGGCCCTACAAGAATCAGAAGTGCAAGAAGTTATACTTGGAATTAATTCATCACCACAGCTCACAGATGAGTTTTGCCCTTCCACTGTTGATATTGTTTTGCGTATTTTACTCCTTTTTGTCTTTGAAGTTGCACTTCAGAGTAGCTTAAAACACAATAAAGTGTGTGTTTTGAAATTTTGAACAAGGCAGACATTTTGAGATTCCACATATATAAACATATAGATAATACATACATATATAATACAGATATATAATATATGTATATGCACAAATACATATATAAACATATATATACACACACACATATATATATACATATTTTTATATAAATATATATACACACACACACTTTAAAAATCTTTTTTAATGCTCAGTAATCCCCATTTTGTTCCCCAAATGGGCTCCAAACTCTTCAGGAAAAAGCAGAACTCTTCAGAGCGATTTCTCATTTTGTCACTAACTGAACCCAAACTTTCTGCCAGTGCAGTGAATCCTGGCAGTGCTGCACAAGCCATCCCAGCTAAACAATTCTGACAGTCACTACTGGCATAGCTGCACTTGAACATGATGGCTGGACATGTATAATGCACAAAAAGGAGATTACTATTAATGTGCAAAAGCATTATGCATCAAAAGCCAGGCTGGCTCTGTCTGAAGGCTGTAACTCTTAATGAAAACTGAATTTGAACAAGAGTAGTAGATGATGCTATTTATTTCTCTTTCTTACAAATGAGCTTTTACCCAAAAAGAAACTCCCCACCCAAGAGTAAATCTGAAGAGGATATTTCTGCTTTCCTTGTGGCATGATTTAATCACAACATCAGAGCAGTAAGAACACAGAAGGTTTGTTTTCATGCTCTTTGGAAAATAAAGAAAGAATCATGCTTTCTAACTTCATAAGTCTCCAAAACTTGATACTAAAAAAGAGGAGAACTGTGAATCTGATACATGACATTGCTGGGCCTGAGGGCTTAACAGTTTATTTCTGTATTAGCCTGAGAAAACAAAATGAAAAAACGAAATGGAAGCAATAAAAACACCTGAATTGACATAAAGAAATACACAGAATATGATCTAGTTTTAAACTCTAATGGACTGCTGAGTAAGGAATTAGAAGAAAAAACTCTCTACTGGCAAATTTTAGTATAAAGTGAGAGAACAGGAACCAGCCTTCAATGTCCAAATAGTTTCTATAGATTACAGCAGTACATTGGCTGGGCTTTTTCTGTGTGGCTTTGTGTGGTTTTAGATTTTTTTTGCCAAGGCTTCCAATGGCTAGATGAAAAAAACAAAACCAAAATATTTTTGTTTTTCTCTATTTAAATAAAGTGCAGCAAAGATACTGTTTGTGGTGGCAAGGAGTCAGAATTTTAGGGGAGAAAGTCAACCCAAGAGGCGTCTCCAGTGTTTGAACAGTGGCCACAGTGTTTGAAATGTGCCCTTTCATCTCCTGAAGGAGAAAAATTTTATGCATTTACACACAGAATCCTCCTTGTTCTGTTTCTTTCAATTCTCTCTTTATTCACAGCTTTCCTTCCCCTTCAAAAGCTGCTTTTCCCCTAAATTCTCAGGAGAAGCTTTAAGAACATCTCTGTCTGAGGAGGAGGGTGCAGAGCTGGTTTTAGCAGCAGAGCATCACAAGGAATCACAGAAATCAGAGCCTGGGATCTGCAGGGCTGGAGCAGGGAAGTTTTCACACAAAAATTCACAAATTCACCAAAGTGCTCAACAAATTCACCCTCTCACATCCCAGACAGGAATTGCTGCCCCAGCCCCCAAAGGACCAGGTGCAATCAGGGCACTCAGGAGGGGTAAAGGCCCCACAAGAATCAGGAATGCAAAAGTTACACCTAAATTAATTCATGACTGCACCACAGCTTAGTCTGGCACTTTCACTGTTGGGGATGTTCTGCATATTTTACTCATTTTTATCTTTGAAGTCGGTCTTCAGAGTAATTTAAAGATAATAATGCTAAAGTGTGTGTTATGAAATGCCTCTCCTAACAAGGCAGACATTTGGAAACCCCACATACATATATATTTTTAATACTCAGCAATCACCTTTTTGCTCCCCAAGGTAAATGGACCAAGAGACCATGGGATCATTAGTCATACAGATGTAATCACACTTCAGCAAACAAAACCCCAAGGGTCACTGTTTATTTTCATTAGATCCTCTCACATTCCCCTCTTTGATGAACCACAAAATTCACAACAGATAAAGGAAAAGCAATTCAATATAGGACAGTGCAATAAGGGGCCTAGTTTGAAATACATTATCTGCAAAGACAGAGAATGTCAGGGTTTATAAGCCAAGATCAGCATCATCTCCTTTGCTGCAGCTATGATGTTATTTCATAACACTGAACTGCAGACGGCTCTTACAAGAACTGTCTTTTTGCTTATAGGCAAAGCAAAAGAAAAATGGTTTTCTATGGGGAGGCAGAATACCTGCTGATCTGTCTTAATAAGAGGTTAAAATAACATTCTCCAAACTGTCTGACAACTTGTTTTTACATTTAGAGCGTGTTCTTACTAAAATCTGTTTTGAAATCAATTCGACTCCAGGATTCCCAAGTGGATTTTAGCAACCAGCTGTTCCAAAAGTCCACTAAAGGGATTCGTGCAATTGAAGCTAACAGGTAATGTTAGCACTGAACACACACCCAGGCTCCAAATACCAGGAGATTTTTGTGTCAGACTCTGCAGAGTCTGGAGGGAGATGGGTCGGGCAGCTGGAAATGCTGAGTTCAAACTGCACCTGGCTCAACTCTTGTCTCTGCAAGTGCTGACTGGGACTGCACAGAACCTCCTCAGAGGCAGCAAACCAACATTAAACCAGGGATGTCCATCCCAAGCAGCCCTGCTCCACCATGCCAGCTGCCTTTTGGAAACAGGAAAAGCAGCTTTTCACTTTTTTCTGCTGGCTCTCCAATCTACCAACTCCCCATGGCCACCAAACTGGTGTTTGGTGAGGACCCAGCTGCAGGGAGTGACCTGAAACAGGTGCAGAAAGGGCTGGGAGGATGGACACTGCTTTAACAATGTCACTTCCTTTTCTTTAAAGCTCTTGACTGAGCCAAAAACAAATCCAGACCTTCTGAGGCTCCATGAGAAGCTGAATGGATTGACCTTGGAGCTGTGTGCAGGGCTCCAGCCCTCCTGGGCACAGCCAGGACACAAGCACTGCTCACAGGAGGGAGGGGATGGCAGGAGAGGCAGGCACAGCACAGCATCAGGAGGAAATCACAGCCAGGGCACAGCCCAGGGCAGCCACAGCATTTCCCTCCATCCCTCCTGCACCGGGGTTTTGGAAAGCAAACTCATCCATCCAGAGCAGAGCTGGGGATAAACCACGGGATTTTCATGGAACATGAGGAACAGCACTGCCCTCCTCCCCAGGGCTGTGCTGACCATCCTGAGAGGGTGCACTGGGGGAATCGGGCACTGCCCTGCTCTTGGTAAGCCTGGCAAAGCCCAGGGGCACAGAATCCACCAGAGCCAAGCCCTGAGGACAGCAGAGGAGCTTCTCCTGTCCCCTGGCACACTCAGCACCACTGGGGAGGCTGGAGCAGAAGGAGCTGAGCGGTGCTGTGTGAGCACTGAGCCCCAGCAGGAACAGAGCAGTGGCTGCAGAGCTGATGTGGCAGCAGAGAGGAGAGGCAGCAGCAGCACCAGCTCCAGACTCAGAGCTGCCTGGCACAGCAAGGAAAGCACATCTCTGTGCCAATTCAGCAACAGCACAGCGCTGCTCCTCAGGAATAAACCCCATTCTAAAGCAGAGTTTTGAGAAAAGCTGCAGCACTGAGCCACAGCAAGAATCTGAAGTGTCCAAGTAAAGACAAACATTGCAGCTCTTCAGTCAGCACACCTACCATGCACTGCTACCAACAGCATCCTTAATGCATTCAAAGGTCTTCTGCTTGCTTTGAAAGCACTTCCCTAAGTAGCAAAGGTTCTTTTAATTCACTCACTTTTAATATTTTGCATTATTTAACACGTCTGTTGCATGCTTGATTTCTAAACTGCACACAACTTGTGCATTTCAAAGCCTCTGGGTTCTCCTCAAGTGCAGCTGAAACCTTGAATGTGGCAATTTGTGCACAATTCTAAAAGAGAAGTTAGAGATCATTGTTACCTGCAAGGCAGCCAACAAATGACACCAGGAACAGCTGCTCCCACAGCAGCAGCAGCATCTTCCCTCTCCTGAATTCAGTGATTCTGCTTGTCTCAGAGGAGCTGTGTTTAAGTCTTTCAGGTGGCAAAGTTCAACCTGTTAAAAGAACAGACATAAAACTGAATCCCCTGATGGTCCTTAAGAACTGGCTTCCTTGTTAATGCACTTTTGAATAAATACAAAGTTGACAGATCCTCTAATGTTCCTCTTTTTCTCCAGGACTTAATCCCCCAACAGAAGGGTGCATTCATATTTCACCTTTTTTCATGTACATAAGGTGCTGGAAGTTTTATTCTCCAGCAGGAGCAGAGCTGAGAGCTCAGTTGATTTTGCAGCTCTCACTTCCCAGCACTGATTTATTTGTGAGATACAGTGGATTTAAAGGAAAGGAGTGCAGGAGGTGAAACCATTCCCAGTTCAGCAGCTGAACACATCTGGGAGGAGCAGCTTGTGCTGCACTTGCCTTGTGCAAACCATGCTGGAAACAACTCAAACCAGCAACTGATTTAATTAAAGCCGTGTCCAACCCATCCTTTTTTTTGATGTACTGGAGTGTGATGTGCTCACTGATGGCTTTTTTAGTTTTTAATTTCTTTTTGGACTTCTGCAGCAGGTGCAATGAACCAATTTACTGCCACTTTGTCACTGGCCTGATGATAAACCCTGTGCCTACCAACCTGGCCAGGACATTATTTGATTTGCATTTTTTCCCTAAAGAAGCTTTTTTCATTAGTTGTAGGACAACTCTGCCCTTTGTATTTTCTGGGTGTCACTCCCACAGCATCCTCATCCTTGGGAGGAAGGGGAGACAGGCAGGACACAGCCCAGAGTAAATGATTCCTTCTGGAATCAGCCACAGCACAGCAGCACAAAGGTCAAGAAAGCAGCTACTAATTCTGAGGAGCCAAATCTGAGCTGTCTGAACTTGATGTTTCCATGTGAACTACCCTTTTAAAATGCTTTTTATATTAGAATTAAGGGTTTAATACCGCTGTAGAACAAGTGTTTGGATTTCTAGCTAAGCTCCCCAGAAAAAAGTATTCAGAGGGTCCTCCCTGATACATCCCCAACCTGTGATTAGCTCGAATTTCCTCTCCTCCAGAACACATCCCTTTGCCACAAGGAGAACATTTTTTCTTATCCTGCTATCCCTGGCTGCTGTGGGACCCACTGTCACATCCACCCAGTGCTCAAGTCCTTGCTTTCTCATTTTCCCCACATGCTTCTAAACCACAAAATAAGCAAATCCAAGCCCTCACATCTCTATCAAGTAATAGGTATTGATCCCCCAGCAGGAAGCTGCTGCCAGCAAAGCTGGCACAGAGGAAGGTTCAGTGCAGGGATGAGCAATTCCCAGGCACCCCAAACAAAGGGAACATCACACCCAGG
>PYHW01010591.1:1881331-1896061 GCA_013186435.1 Turdus rufiventris | reverse complement strand
CCTGTGCTGGGCAGGGCTGGGGCAGCTCTGCAGGTGGGGTCTCACCTGAGAGGGGCACAATCCCCCCCTTTCCTGCTGGGACCAGCCCAGGATATTTTTATGATCCACTTCTCACAGGCAGAGCTGTCTCTGGTGAGACACAACTATCAGCATTTCTCTCCAAGCACCTTCAGTTCCATCCACTCCAAATCACAACTTCAAAAGCCTCTTTCATCCTGCACAGTTGCCCCAATAAAAACTCATCACTTCCCACCGCATACATAATTCCACTTTGATATTCCTTGGCCAGAACAAAGTTGATCCGTGGTGTCCCAGCCAGAATTAACACCCTTGTCCTGCAGATCCCTAGGAATGCTGATCCATGCTGGCTGCCCTGGCTCCAAGGGTCACCTGCAGCAATTTGTCAGCAGTTCCCTCTTCATCAAAAATTTAGAGCCTGCTGAATTTCCAATGATGCTACAGCCCGCGGTAAAACCGTCTACCTCAAATATTTTTTTTTTTAAACAGAATGTGCTGTTGTCTCTCATATCTCTACTCAAAATCACAGGATAGGACAAGATGCTATGACTGAGATGGGCTTCAAATCCCAGGAAGTGAAATTTAAGCAGATGCTGAACTGAGGCATCCAAGCAGCAAAGTGACAACAGGCCAGCAAGCACTTGAATAAACAGAACAAAAAAAAAATACAACACAAACCTGAAGCCTGTCCCCAACTTCCTCCCAACACAAAGATTTAAAACAAATTAAAAATGAAATGACAAAACCCAACCATAGACAGCCCATTAAACACCACAAAACAGCGACATAGACACTCCACTTCAAAAGTGCTGACAATATTACTCTGCACAAAAATACTCCCAACATCCAAATGCACCAAAATTTACATCAGCAGGGCCCTGTGTTTAACTTCTCCTAAGAAGTTACTTTGATTTTCAGAGCTCCCTGTTGTTGCTTTTAGTCCCAAAAATCCTCATCAAAATGAGCACTGCAGCCTCACTACAGGAGAGACTCAAACTCCATCAGAGCAGACACAAACAACATTTCCAACCCACTAAACTCCCCTTACACTGACAATTTAAACTGCAATATATGAGAAAAATCATTCTGTGCTGAATGCCTTTAGAGCTGACAAATTAAACAGTCAGACACTTTGGGACTGAAAAACTCCAGAGACTTTTTAGGTTAAACAGTAAAATGTGTTGCTACCTACACACCTGTGCACATGTATTTACAGAGAGATATTGATATATTTAGGTATCAGTCTAATAATGTATACTAAAGAGAGAATGGCAGAAAAATTTCTTCCTTCTCACCCTCTCTTTCCTCCTTCCAAGTCTCATTAATGCCCAAATGTCTGTAAGAAAATTTATTCCATTTAAATGGCATTTTTGTCTTGTGACCAACCCAACACAGGAAGAAACCCCCTATACATCACCACATCTTTAAAACACCCAATCCAACCTTAAAACATGACCTGTGCACTGCATTAGCCAGGAATTTCCCAAAAAAAGCAGTCGAGATACTTCTTTGTCCCAACAGAAATTAAAAATAATTCCTAAGAGAAGTGAGGATGAGAACCTGCACCTCTACCCACCAAATGCCACCACAGCACTGGGGCTTCCCACAGAGCCCTGGCCTCAACTTGGCTTTTCAATGGAAACAGCCTCCAAGATTGCAGATTTTAAACTCTTTAATAATGCATTTTAATGCAGACTTTCCTGGCCAATTTACTGGGAGCAAGACAGGACAGCATTTCCCCACTGCCCTGCAGATGTCTGATGGCTGGGCTGGTTTTATTTGGGTTTTTTAACATTAAAGAGTCTAATCCATCAAAAGCTCAAACAAATAAATGTATTACATGACACAAAGGCAGATGATTGTCCTCCAAATGGGTCTTACACACAGTGTGAATTTGATGTTTTATTATTACATCACTTCCTGACCAACAGCAGTGAAACCCTCAGACCAAAACTGACATAAAATTGATGCTCCAGCATCATATTTGTTTACAGCCCAACATGCAATAGGTAAGGAGATATTTTATCTCTGTTTAACCACAAAAGAACAATTAATTCCCAAGAAGTAGAGACAAATGGGATAGATGCTTCAAGCAGGGAAGTAAACAAGAGGAATAAAGGAAAAAATGTGACATTTTTATTCATTATACAGCTTTTTATTCTTCTTTTCAAACATATATATATATGGGAATGGAGGAGTTTGATAGAAATACTCACCAATTTCATCAAGGAACTGAGCTTTGGGAGATATGGCCACAGGTACCCTTAATCCATCCTGTCTGTGATTATCTCCCTCCAAGTCACATGCAGGAAAATAATCCCCAGTAGCACAGAGCAGTGATGTGAAAGGAAAGAAAAGCTCAAAGTCACAGCTGAATGCTTAGAGCTGAACCCATTTCAGCAATTTTTTTTTCCCCCCTTCTACTTCTTACTTGAGACCAAGGCAGCTTAATCTGCATTGATGTCTATGAAGTTTCACTTGAAAAGTTCTTCAGTCTGAGAGAGTTTCCTCTCTTATGAATAGGAATAAAATGCTCAAATATTTTTTTTTTCTGAAAAAGTTTCTTTTCTTTTTCACAAAGGAAACTATGAGACATTGCCTGAGAACTTGAATACTGCATTTCAGCCATATTTCAAACCAGTAGCACAGATATCAATCAAAAAATGAGATTGTAAGAGAAAAAAACCAGCCAACCAGGAGGCAGAACAAAACCCACAGGAGACCCTGAGAAAATCATTAGAGATCTTCAGGGGATGAGTTTGGCTGATTTGTGTGCACATGACATGGGAGCAAGAGAATCAACCCATTTTATGGTTATTATTAATAACATAGAAGATGTTATTTTCAACTATTATTTTCATTTTAACAAACACTTCACCACCTCCTCCCACTCCTTACTTTCTGTGGGTTTTGCTGCCCACATCCCTGCTCCCTGTCATTAATCCACTTAATTCCAGCATTAGTTTAGATACACATTTGCTTCATTAACTCACTGCTGGAGGAGACCAGTACCCAGACCCCTGTGATAGAAAGAAAAGTTCATCTCACTTTTGTACAACCTAGAAATTATAGTTATTATTATTTGGGTCTCTTTGGTCCTTGTGTCTTCAGGAAAATGAGTCTCAGCCTAAAGACCACAATTTGGAAAAAGCAGAAATTAGAGTTTAAATTCCACTGAGTTTTCTTCCACTGATACTGAAAGATGAATGTTACAGCTCATCCCAAGATTAATGCCTATAAATATGGCTGATCCACCAAAAGCAGCAAAAACCCCACATTTTTTAGCCAAACACCTGGGGAACACCTCTTTTATCTTTCCCATGTAATGAGGCCTCACTTTCAGGGAGGAAAAAAAAAAACAACCAAGTATTTAAATTGTTTAACAAGATCTCTTTAAATATCAGTACAAGGTTAGATGTGATAAAAGACTCCACTGGTTTTAGCTAGGCAAGTTTGACAGCTCTGGTTTAAAAAAAAAAACAAAAACAAAAACAACAACAACAACAACAAAAAAAAACCCAACCCAAAAACCCAAACAAAACTGGAAGGAGCAGAGAACTACACTGAGATAACATCCAGTGGTGATGAACCTAAGAGTATCTAAAGAACTGAAAAAATCAATTTCTTGACTTAGGAACTAAATTCAAATTAGGAAATCTCTGTCTGACAAAGGTCTGAAAAACATGGAAGGAAAAGAAGATGGGGAGAGAGGTTAATTGGTCTGTAAAGTATTGAAAGTACCAAGATACAAAATGCCCTGGCAGGAAAATAAATCTGCAGAAGGTGATGCAGAGACAGCCCATGGAGGGGATGGAGAGATGAGCACAAATTTACATTTGAGCTTCAGGAGCTTCACTTCATAGTGATGATAATATTGTTGTGAGGTTAATTAAGGCACAAAAGTGAGTTTGGGGTACAAAGTCACTCTGGGAGCTTTACTAACCAAATATCACCTTCCTTCAGAGAGTGACAATTCTCTTGCACCATGTCCAACAGGAAGGCAGCAAGCCCCAGGCCTGAGGAGATGATGTTTTTTTCCGCCAGATCTCCAAGGTTCACTTCATGTCTTAAAGCACCGGGCGTTGCTCTCACCATGAATTGTGTAGTGCAGACCAAGAGAAAGTGCTTTTCCAGAAATGACCTCAAACTAAATTCATAATTCTTTAAAAACCAATAAACCCACTGAAGCAGAGAGCTCAGCCCTTCTGCAGTGGGCTACAGGCACACAAAGCTGTTTTATTCCCTTTTTATCCACCAGCACCTTGATTTAAAGCACAGAGTGGGAACTGTTGATGTGGTTTAACAGCAGCTCTGTGTTCTGAGCCACAGAAGGAAGGAGAGGCCAGAAGACACCAGAGGTGCTTTAAAAACACAGATTAGAGATGAGCTACAGAAATTCAATCCACCACTAAACCTGCATTTTTCTGTGCTGAAGCACAATCCTACCTCATACTTCTTGCTAAACCTCACAGATCTAGGGGCAGCATCCCTTAACCCTCCCCAGATGTTCCCAGAGAATTCCAGATGTTCTGCATTTCATTTTTCTAGAGTTACCATCATCAGGAGGAAAGATCCTTTCTGAAGAATGGATATTTGTGTGTGTCAACACAATATATTGGATGGGATCTCATCCTCCTCAAAAGTTATTCCAAGCTGAATATAGAATTTGAGCAGCCACATCTTTCTCACATGGCCAGAAAGAGGCTGCAGCTGCTAAAATATTTGGGACACCTCTGCATCGTTCACTGTACAGGAGAGTGAAGGTGAAAATCAGAGCCTTGAAGAACACATTGTGCCTGGCTTGGAGCGATTCCATTAATGCAAGAACAAAGTATAAACTCATCTACAAAAAACCCTGCACAACAGTACTTGAAGCTGTGCCTGAAATGTGTGTTTTAACTCATAAAAAATAATTTTAATTCTACAAAGGCTTTTGGAGCCTTTAGCTTTTTTTTTTTTTTTTTTTTTTTTTGACTAAGCAGACCATTAAATTCACCTGACCACAATGAATCACAGAAGCAGGAATTTTCAAAGCCAAATATTAAAGGAGATTTCCAAGACTTGTTTCATTTTCCTATAATATTAATTAGATCTCCATATCCTGGACATCATGGAGAGGAAGAAGACAATCACAGAGCTTTTCCAGCTGATATAAAGCCTTGCTGGGATTTTGTTTCTGCCCCTTTTAATCAGAAAAGTCTCAGGTATTAAAACACACCCCAGTGAAACAAAAGGCTGGGTTTTTTTAGAAATCCTCCACACAGTGCAAAGAGAACTCGTTGAATTTATCAGAATAATGCATCCCTCAGGAAGGTTTGCAAGGAACCAGATAAATAAAAAATAAGTGTGCTCAGAACTGCACTTCACTGCATCTGGAAGTGCCCAGGGCCAGGCTGGACATTGGGCTGGGAGCAGCATGGGATGGTGGAAGGAGTCCCTGCCATGGAAAGGATGAAATAACCCTTAAGGTCCCAGCCCAAACCATTCTGGGATTCTCTGGAAGTTCATTATTAGTTAAACTTTACAAAAGGAAAGAGTAAATGGGTTTTCCATCAGTGCAACATTAACATTTCTTTTGTGAAAGTAAGAAAACCACACCAGCTCTCTGCTGCCATCCTTGCTCTTATCTCAACCCCTTTTCACAGATGCCATTTAACCAGTTCAAATCACTCTGCACAGGAATAAATCAATCTGAGAATGGAATGTCCATTACCACCTTTAATTAGGCTTATTGGACAAGCTGCTGAGCCTTCTGGAAAAGAAAAATGTGGATCATCTTTACCAATCTAGAATTAAAAGAAATTTGCATTAGAATTACAGGCACTTAACTGCAGTACTTATTCTGGGGAATAATGCGCTTCAAATTTTTCTGAAAATACAAATGTGGAGGAACTGCTGATTCCTGTCTCCCTGCTGCAGGGAGCCAAGGGCTGGGAGAAGATGGCCTTTGTTACAATATTGTAAAGGAGCATCAGGACAGAGGAGATTTTTTTTTATTTCTGCTTGTTTTGCTAGGTTGACTGCAGGGAACAAAAAATGGCATTTTTATGTTCAGGGTGTTGTTGTACGCTCCAAATAAAAATTCCAAGCCTGGTTCTGTTAAAAATGTCACTCTGGAGTATTTTCTGCAGCACAGAGAATAACCTCAGTATGTCTATGTCATTAGGGATTTATAAGTTTGAGATATATATATATTTTTTTTTTTTTTCAAGCTGGAAACACCCACTGTGACATGCCCAAGGTCCTCAAAAAGGCAGCAGGTACCAGGTGAGGAATTAAAGGGATTCAATGACCCAGATCAGAACTGAGGCCTATTCTGCATGAAGTAACCAAGAGTCCATCTCACAACGAGAACAGACTGCAGAAAACTCCAGATTCAATCCCAAACCTCGGCACTGTTTTCTATGTTTCACACATTTTACTGCTGTGTTTTCATTCTGCATCCACAGCTATGACAAGGTCTGGGACCTTTCTGTTCTTCCGTGGTGACACAGAGGCACAAGCAAAAAATCTGTGATATCAGGATGTGATATCAAAATCTGTGATATCAGGATGTCCAGAGGCTGTGGGAGGAGAGAACAGTGTTAAAAGAGCCCAACAGGAGGAAGCACGAGGTGCTGAAGCTTTGCACCTTCCTTAAGCAGCTTAGCTCCAGATAAGGAGCTTATGCAACTTTCTAAGCTCCGGAGAACCTGCAGTAAGTGATGGCAAACAGTGCTCAGGTTCAGGTACACTTGGGACAGGCACTTCAGGAGTCATCCTGCCCTCTGGCCAAGGAAAGAAGCAAAAAAACCAAAAAAAAAAAAAAAAATCTGTCCAGGAAAAGTCAGGTACAGTTTAGTAGAGGAAATAAGTTCATGTTTGGTCTCCTTGCATGGCACAGTAAGCCCAGCTTCTGAGCCAGAGATTATTTCACATCTCTGAGTGGAGCCTGACTATGAAGAAGTTGCTTTCTGGGGTTACTTTTGAAAGCACAGAAGCTTTAGAACAGAATAGGAACACTGCAGCCACTCCAGTCACCAGACACACCTACTGTTCAGATTCTTCATCTGAAAATAAACCTGGAAATAAATCTATCAACCCACAATGGGCCTCGCCAAGGGTATTTATGGGACAGCACAGGGACAACGTCAAAGCCTCAAGGACTTAGAACAGGCTTGATTAAACTCCATCCAAGGAACTGAATGAATAACAAACAGAGAGACACTCCAGTCTTCTTGGTAGCTGTTGAAGAAAGCGTGGCAAAAGCTTGGAGAAGTTATTTTTTTCACCTCAGTGCCTTCTGGAGAGGCACCAAATGGCATCACCACCACCTGCAGTGGTGTCACACTGCAGGTCAGGGCTCAGCAAACACCACAGCAGCTCCCAGGGCTGTGCTTCTGAGCAGGATGGGGCATTTCCCCATCAGGGTCCAACTTATTTCTGCTGTTCTGCAGGAGGACAGATCTGCAGAACAACTTTCCAGTCTCCAAGTGCGCCTGATGAAATATTGGAACTTCCTAATTTTAGTGTGTGAACCACAGTTCTGTGGCAGGGAAGAACATGCTACAGAAAAAAAAGTGCCAAGCAAAATCCACAATCTCTTATTCCAGGAGAAGAGGGCATGGAACTCTATTTCTTCATTTAACAGTCACAGAAGAATAGCACTGTTAGATGTAGCACCTCTTGTGTTTACATTTTCAGCTTAGTGAGGAAAAGAGATGCTCCAGGAGACTAAAGTACAGCTTTTAAAGCATTAGAAGCACTGCTCTTTGCCAGGGCCATAGCAATCTTTATTTTCTCCAGCAATACAACAGCAAAAACAGTCAATGTGAGATTCAAAATCAAATAGCTACAAAAATTATAGTGAGAAATTGAAAAACTGCGAGATCTATAAACAGATTAGGCTCCACAACCCAAAGGAAAACGACCATGTGTATGCAACCATTTCAAGAACTGCATCTGATTCCACAAACAGTTTGCCAGCCCTCTGCAAGGCTTCACTGCTTTTTCCACTGTAATTTCAACAGGATTTTTAAACCAGGAAAGATGTGGCACAGTGGAACAGTGATGTGTGAGAATGCAGCCCCTCAAAAATGGGTGGGAAGAGGAAAATAACTCAAGTTTACATTAATTTAGCTCCTTCTAGCATGAAAGCTAACTCTTGCTTAGTCAAGAGTAGAAAAGTAAGTCCATGCCCAAGAATGGGAAAAGGTTACACATGAACAGATGCTGCTCCTCATCTTGTCTGGAAGGATAAAAACCCATTTAAGTGCATTTCCCCTGCAGGCAGGCAGTGATGGCACAGAACTCCTGGGGGCTGTGAATGCAGCCCTGGGCTGAGCCAGGTCCAGGTAAACTGGAATTCAACTCCAACACACAAAACTGAAGTTTTCAGCACGAATTTAGCCAGCCAACTTCTAGCACTTTCAGCAGGAAGACATTAGGGCAGGTAAATCGAGGTACATCTTCCTTCTTTTAGGAGCAATGAGGAGATCTTGAGTCTGAAACAACCAAATGTTTTCTGTGGGGTGGAAAGCTCAATGTGCAAACAGATGCTTTTCATACAGCACTGACACACACACAAATGTAACAGCTCTGCAGCATCAACAAATCTTCATCCAAAGGAGATGCACACTGCTAAAAATTTAAATGTTCAACTGATGCAGTTGAGGGACTACAAACCACAGAAACCTGGGGTCCTCTACTGATCTTAACAGAGGAAAGGAAAGCACCTATGTCAGGGCAGATGCTAATGCTACTTCATCCTGTTTCTCTAGAGCATTTTTTTTAAAAAAAGTGAAAAAAAAGGGGTCACTGTAGTTATTTAATTGTCCAGCAGCCTGCTCCTTGAGCACACAAACTTCAGAGGGAAAGAGGTGCTGGTGGTGCAGTGACCTGGCAGAAATGTTCCCAATTATACCCTGCTTTATAAATTACCCAGGCAAAGCAAACATGCATATACAGCCTTTTCTTTTTATTGTCATTTACAACCTCCACCAACACGCTGGGCTGAGATGTTAAATAAATAACCCAGGGTGCTGCAGAGAGCTCTCCTCCCACTCTGCTTTGCCCACACAACAACCTGCACCACATTCACAGCAGCAGGCACCAAAAATTTTCCTATTAAACAAGGAAAAAGCCATCACAGGAATGCTGATATTTCAGTCATGATGTGAAAACTGCACCAGCCAGGACCACACCAAGGGCTATTGCTTGATTTTTGTCAGATGCTGGAGCAGTTATCTCCCCCAGTCTGGCAAAACCAGACCCTGTTTTCATGGGTTTAGAAACCAACTATCCTCCCGCAGCAGGACAGATGGACCGATGGGACAGACACATCCAGGTGACTGCCCCGAGCTTGAAGAAGGCAGGATAAAATCAAAACATTTTGCACTATCCAGGGAAATAAACAGTGGTTTCTGCATCAGGCAGAATTTGCTGGTTTCTTCCTAAAAAACCCTCCAGTAATAAGTCATTAGAACAGTATTCTTCATCTCGCACATCCTACCAGGAATGCTGAGATGCCAACTTCAACAAATGGAATGTCTTCCAATGCAGAGATGCGTGATCCTTCTGCAAATGAACTATGAAAATCTGTATGCTTGCAAGCTAAACAGAATTTATCATTTACTGATCCACCCTGGATTGGATTAGACAGGAATTGCTCCTTATGTAGTCAAGCACTGCAGTACGCTGGAAATTACTGTCCTGACCTCAGCACAAGCTGAAGGGATGCTGGACATGCTTCACATTAAGCCAGACTGTGCAAAACCAGTTGATTTTCCCCACCAGTTTACTCCAATGAGAGGTTTACAGCCACAAACAGCTGTAATTTATTATATTTTACATTTCACAAAAGGCCTGAACGTGTTGAGCAGTAATACTCTTCAGAATTGTCAAGGCCTATTGAAGTGAAATATGCTTCCCACATCAGGAACATGGCACTGTGATTTCAGCTGTGCTAGAAAAGCAGTAGGATTTTTTTTTTTTTTTTTAGACTCAGTCACAAAAAAGAGGAATAGTGAGAGGAGCGTTTTTAGAATAGTTAATACCAGGGTAGCTCATTACTCCTCACAATGTTGGTGGAAAAGGAATCTGGATATAACCATGAATTTTTAAAGAGGCTCAAACCACTGTTTCAGAACTACAGTGAAATTCTCTGTTAAAATTGAATGTACAAGCATGTCTTTTCTCAGCCATATATCTCAACACCAAAGGAACAGGATGCAGGAATAGATCTGTAGGGATAGATCTATAGGAATAGATCTACAGGAATAGGTGGGAGACCTGCCCAGACCTGGTGCCCCTTGCAGTGCTGTGTCCATCACCCCTCACTCAGAACAGCTCTGGACTCCACAACTTCCTTTGTGCACTACACAAGTGACTTACTAGGCTTAAAAACTGCTTTATTTACTTTTCTTCACTTAAACCCAGCATGGAGGGACTGATCTGTAAGAGCAGAAGCAGTGCAGCCATTCTGGGCTCGTTCTGCAAATAAGCTGGGATCAGGAAGGCAGAGACAGCTCCTGCCACAGCCCTGCTCTGTCCCCAGCTGCTGGAATTCTGCATTTCAGGGAGCACAAGGCTCCCCAGGGTGTCAGGGAGGTTGGTGGCACTGTCTGATAAGTCAAATTTCACTTGGACAAAGATTTCTTTCCACCTCCTTCCTGCTCACACCTATTCACTCCTTGCCATCACAGTGCTTCCCCCTCAAGCTGCAGCTCAGAAATGCATTATTTGTATTTTCCACCAACCAAGAAGTGGCCTGGCAAAAAGAACCTCCCAGACAAGTCTGGTCATCCCTGCTTTTATCTTCCTATTACCACTCACTCCAAAGCCTACAGCCCACATCTCATTTTCTGGGAGCCCCCCACCCTGGCTGCTCTCCAGTCTGGGTTTTAAACACTTCATCATTCAGTCAGACACAGATAAAGCTCCTCCTGTGTGCAATCAGGATTAAGAAAACACTGAAATACATGTCCAGGTTTCAAATCCTGACTGTTCCCATTAAATGAGCTTCCCCAGAAGAGCATGAGCTGCAGCTGGGATTGTCCAGGGCTGAGCACAACTTCAGTAGCTCCCACTGCTGCATCCCCCAGCTGGAAGTGCAACAACGTTGCCAGTTAATTAATTATTCTTTACATTAATTAACAGATATATTTTTCAAGAGGATATACCTGGATGTTGCAATTTGGGAAAAATTCCCACATCAGCTATGCCAAATCAAAGTACTACTTATTTTAAGGATTATTATTATACTCTATTAAATTTAAAAAGTTAAACTTTAGGAGTATAAAACTAACTCTTTCAAAAGCCAATGCTATAAACACTAATGACTTGAACTTTAATTGGCATTTTCTCAGACCAAATTTCGACACGCAGAGTTTAACTTTACACTAATAAAATACCAACTCCTTTATTTCATCAGCTGCCCATTGCCTTCACTCTTCACTCCATCAAGAAGACTGAGAATCCATAAGATATGTGAACTCCTGCCACTTCCCCTCACTCTGTATTAAGTCTTTTCTTTGCATTAGACAGCACATAAAAAAAAATCTATATACAGTAAATTTCAGTTGACTGTAGTCAAAGCTCAAAGTTTTTTTTCCCATTTTTGTTACCCCAACAGTGCTCGCCTGGATACAGCAACTCTGACCTGGTTTTCATCTGTCTCAGTGGGCAAGAGAACTGTGTGGCTTTTTTTGAGCTCTGAACCAGGAAAGTTTGGGCTACAATTCTAAACAGCTTCACTAAATCAAAGGTGGAGATGTTGGCACAGGAGGGAACTACAGCTCTTCCAGTTCCATTTTTCTGCATTCCAGTTGTTTTTCAATGGGATAATCACTGACTGAACTATCCCTGGTTTGGCTGAGAGAGGGGAATTTCAGCTGTAGAGCTGCAAAACAAAACAAACAAATGAAAATACCTGAAAAAAGAATTGCTGTCACTGCAGATATGTTTTAAGGACAGCAGCAACAGAGCACCAAGGCAAGTCCATTTCCAGAGCCAGTTGCTGTGGTTCACTCAGTTCTGAAAAACCAAAGCATTAAGTTCCTAAGCTTCTTCAAACAAAAGTTAATTTCAGAGTATCCTGCCATTTAATCCATCTTGACATCACCCATGCACAACAGGAGCTTAAGCAATGCTTGCATCACACAAGTCCCTGGAAAAAGTCATTTCTCACCACTTGTGTCTCCAGTAGTGTCCAACTTCAATGTGTGCATGAATCCCAGGGGACTCTCAGCCACTGCACCCTGGTTTCCCAGCATGAACTGGGAGGTTATGGATCTGACAGCACAAGACAGACCTAGCTCCAAGAAGGATGAAAAATCACTTTACAGATGAAAAAACTTCCCATTTTCCTCAATTTTCTAGTAAACCAAGACCAGGCTTGTAATTATTTCTCAAGTCCAAAGTCAGGAGGGATGCTCACATGCAGCCCCAATCATTCCTCATCACTAATAAGTTCCCTGTCCCTGCAGGCTTGCTGCCTCCTCAGACACTGCTCACACCACTGTGAATACACAAAAAATCCTTTTTGCAGACTGCAGTTAATCTGTGTCTTCTGGTATCAGAGTAAATCCTGACAATCACTTCCACACATATAAAACCACTGGCTTATGTCACTTGTAAGACTCAGCCTCTTCCAGGAAGAACAGTAAAAAAGATTGAATCTATTTGCAAAATCTGTTGCTGTACCACAACAACATTAAGATGTTCTTGTGGTATTTCAATGGGAAAATTCCCACAAGAAACACCACAAGAACATAAACATAAACAACATCAAAGACAGTGAGGCTAGCTCAGGAAAAACAAACAACAAAACCACCGCCCCTGCACAAGTGGTTGGAAGCATTTGTTTGTGGGTGGAAACTCCAAGAGAAGCGTTACAGGATAGTGACAGCGAAATATGGCATTGCTCCCTAGCTACGGTGACGTGATCTTTAGGAATTTAAAGAACAAGTTGTTTAGGTAGGTCCATGTATCACATCCAGCTCCAGGATTTGCAGGGTGTGCAGCTGGATGCACGCTCGGATTTCTGGACCAGACCCCAACTTAGCACCGGAGCTGAGTGAGTGACAGAGCTACAGGAGCTTGTCACCACCCCACAGCAGCTCCAAACCCCCCAAAAATCCAGTGGTTTAACTTCCTTAACACAGAAAAAACCAAGCTTCAGATCAGCTAGACAGCCCCTACCTGTTCTGTTCACTGAGGTGCCAACCCCAAAACCCACTCTGGAAAAACCCCACAGCCACTGCCACTGGCAGCTTGCAGATCCTGTGCTCTGAGCAGCACCTCCCACTGCTTTATTCCCAGAAAACATCACTGCTTCCAGCTCCAAACCTGCAGCTCATCCCTCCCCGGCAGTGCAGGGCAAGGCTAGCAGAGATGCAGGAGTACCACGGATGCTGAGGGATGCTCAGGGACACTGAGGGATGCTGAGGGATGCAGAGGGATGCTGAGGGATGCAGAGGGATGCTGAGGGATGCTGAGGGATGCAGAGGGATGCTGAGGGATGCTCAGGGACACTGAGGGATGCTCAGGGATGCTCAGGGATGCTCAGGAGCAGGGAAGAGCGAGGCAGGACAGAGCTCTCAGTGCTCTGTGCCTTGAGCTGCAGCCCCAACACCAAAGCAGCAGCATTTTGGCAAGAGTTAAACACCTCCACCAATCATTCCCCTAAATGCTTTCAGAAATACATCTGCCAGATTACTATGGGAAGTCTCTTGCATAATAAACAACTTTCTGGAACAATTCCACATGGGGTAGTAACACACTTTCAGTGCTTACAAGTTCAGTGATTTCCACTCCTGATTTCAGTATTTTGTTCATAACTTCCCATGTACATTTTAAAAATGCATCACTGAGCAAGCCTGGCATGCAGCTTAAACTAGAATTCAAGTTTCTCTTGCAAAACACAGCAGTGAATACTTTGGAGAGTTTCTTGTCCTTCTTAAGGTCTTGGTTTTGATTTTTGCACTCACAATAAAAACACTGAGATTCTTTCCCCTCGTGTAAAACACGCAGGATGAGGACAGCTATCAGTATTGATACATCACTATTGATTCTGTGCGTGTGTCAATGGCACCACTAAGGTTATCCTGACCACCCAGTTCGCACCCAAGGCTATTGCTGGAACGATCCCCATCAGGAGGAACGCGCTGATCTCCCTCCCCAACAAAACGATGCTCGGATTTGGGTTCATCACCGCCGGGCACCACTGGATTGGCAACCAGGTGGCACATCCCCGTGCTGGGGACACCGGCAGCTCGCACCCACGGTATGAGCCATGAAGTTGCAGGAGAGGAGGGTTCGAGAAGGAGCAGCAGAGAGCTGAGGCTGCTGCGGGGAGCGGAGCGGGGCTGTGCCGAGCACCGAGCCACCGCCGGCACCTGGCGGCCAGCTCGCCCTGCTCTGCCCCGGCTCACGGCAAAGTTCCGCGATCGCCAGCACTCGGGCAAAGCCGGGGGACGTGCGGAAAGAGCCAAATTCTCATTCGAAGGAGAAGGGAAAAGCTTTTCCAGGAGCGTTCGCTGGCGGGGTTGAATAACCAAGACGCCGGATCGCCACCGGAGATGGGGCGAGCTCCGAACGTGCCCTCCCGCATTTCACAGCATCAGCAGCTCATTAAAACCAAAGCCAGAGCCGCCCAGCTTTGCAACTTGAGCAACTCCAGACTCAGAACAATTCTGGAGGGGTAAAAAGCCCGAACCCCGTGTAAACGCTCCG
>PYHW01010591.1:1861149-1878912 GCA_013186435.1 Turdus rufiventris | reverse complement strand
CCCAGAAGGGAGAAAGGACTTGCTGGCTGTCCTTTTGTACAGAGGAGCTCTGGACAGGGTGGTGATGCTTTGCTGTCATGGCATAAGGAAGAAGGACGTGAAGAAAACAATTTGCTTCTTCAGCAAATAAGATTTAAGTCACTGCCACCTCCGTTTCCCTTTCTGTCCAGTAGTGTCATGAATTATTGAAATGTGCAGGCTGAGAAACAATGACATCTCCTCTGGAGATAGCAGAGACTTGACACAGCATCTGTTGACCCAGACTTGGTGTAGGAGCTCTGACCTGAAGATATTTTTTACTTTTCCATGCATGTGCAGGTCTGTAATTAAGAAATGTCCAGCACAGAAGCATAGCCACTTCTTTAATGAAAAGTGGCACTGGTCTGAGGAAGGGATGTCAAAAAATAAATTATCTCAGGAAAACAAGATGCATTTTTAATTGGCAGAGTGTGATCAAATAGGACTCGTAGAGATGATAGAATTACAGGGATTTAATGAGTTCCCATGAGCTGGGCACTGAGGTTTGTACCAGCAAGGTCCAGCTCAGCCCTGGCACGGAGCAGGAAGGTGCTCTCAGCCTCTTTGGAGCTGATGTAGCACAGTCTGATAACTCTACATCTCTGAAACTCCACTTTGGGCTTTTGCCTGGAAGATAACACTAATTTCTGAGTTATTTTTGCACAAAGCCTTAGCTAGGACTGGGCTCAAGCCTTAGCTCTCCAGCAAGCTTCAGCTCAGGTAGATCACAGGGCTGTGAACTCCTCTGTGGGGCAGTGGCTGAGCACAGGGCAGGATCAAACCCCAAAAGCAGATTTGGCTTCCTCAGAGCTCTGCTGGTCACATATTCACAACACCCTTATGAGTCTTATGAGAGCTGACAAGGTCAGGGACCTGTGGCACAGCTCTGCACATGGAAATATCAGCTTTAGCTCTGCAAGGCCAGCGTGAGAAGGATAGCCTGTATTTTTATGCTTGACCAACCACAGGGGCTGTTCAAATTTGGAAAATGCATCCTGCAACTTACCTTGCCTGTCACCTTTGTCACCTCCAGCCCAGCCCCATCTTTGCACGCCTTTGGCCAACTAATATATTTTTTCAATTTCAGTTAAGGACTTCAAATTCCTATCACAGGTATCCAGTTAGGCCACATAAAAGATGCTTTTATTTTAAGTTTGTCAGAGAGGCACTTTGTGAGGTTGAAAAGATGACTCTAATCTTTAAGATGACAAGTTAAAAAGGACAAAACCCACTCTTCCCCTCACTTATTTTCCAGCAACCAGGCATGCAGAAATAGTGGGTCTGTAAGTGCTTTTCCTGTATTCATTTCAGAAAACACAGCAAAGCTGCAGTGTCACCACACACTTACTGAGTGGGGAGCAATTTGCAGACACTGAATCTCTGAGGTTACCTGGAAGGTTTTCACACAGCCCCTGAGCTTGTGCTGCCCTTCTGCCACCTGGGGCTTCTGAACCCACTGCAAAATTCACATTCAGTGATAACAACTGAATTGCCAGCCCCATGCTCCTTCCAGCTAATGATGTTGGTTTTTTTTTTCATTCCCTCTTGTCATTCAGACATCACTGTCGACAGCTCTCTGAAATTACATGTGAAGAACAGCAATGCTTCCACTCTGGTGTTGTCTAATTAATGCTTCCTAAGAATCGAAGTGAGAAAAAAGCCCTGCACAGGTGTAAGCAGCTACATGAAGATCATATTTAAACTTCCCTATTAATAATTTGTTTTGAAGACCTGGATTAACCCTGTCCAGCCTGATGGCAGCTGGTGTAAACCTAAACTACCAACTGGTTTCTTGCTCCTATAAACTTCACCCTCTCACTGTTCTCTGCTTTAGTTGCTGTGTCCACTTCCAAGCAATTTTTCCATGTTCGTGTTTTCACCACGTAGATTGCCTGTTTAACTTTTGTGTCCTGCTATGAAAAACCATGTTTTTCAAATTTTAGATGGGAATTTAGCCACAAGTAACAAGCAGACTCAGATACACCATAAACTCCTCCAGAAAAAAAAAATCAATCAGTGCTTTTCTACCAGCTGCTTTAGCTTTAGAAGGGTTTCTCTTACCACTGGCTGGTGGAAACTTACCTCAAGCTTAAGCTGAACTAGGTTTGTAAACCATCTCTAGGACATTGCCAAAGTGGGATCTTTCCAATGGGGCTCATTAGTCTGGTCTTACCGTTGACAATCACTATCAATTAACTGAAACAGCCACTAGAAAGCAGAACATTAAAAATAAATTTAAAACCTGTTGAACATTTAGTTTTCAGTCCTACAAGGTGTAAAGGTTAGAGCAGCCCACCTTTTCCAATCACACTTTCAGGCATAACAGTGTCAGTGGCAAAAATACATGGACAAAATATAGGAAGCTTTGGATGCAGTTAAATGAGTAGAAAATCGACTCTTTCCAGTTGTATTTATGTGATTCTTATTTAAAGAGAAGTGCTTAATGTCTATTTAATCTTCCTAATTTTTAAGTGATGCTTCCCTCCTTGAGCTGACACTGACACCAACTAATCTTGGGCCTCGATCTGCAGGCACAGAGGTTGTGCATTTCTTTCAAGATCATCTGTAAAACCTGTTTTTTTGGGTTTTTTGAATACCTGTGTCACAAACCAAGGGGAGATTCCTTGGCGTGGTGATGCCACAGGATCACTGCCTTGCCTGGTCCATGGTCACCAGCACTGACCCCAACATCAGCCATGCTCCTCGTGCCCACGGCCAGCTGGATTCTGCCCCTGCTTTGGATCATCCTGCTCTCCACAGATCTGGGAGGTGTTACCTCAAAATAATTCTGTTCTCAGAAGCAGCCAGCACAGCTCTGGTTCAATTTCACTGAATTTGATGGTAACACTTCTGGCATTGAACCCAATTGATTAAATCACCAAGCATCTTAAAATTCCCATTTCATTGCCTCCAGGAGCTGCTGCTTGTGCTAATAAATGGAAAGTGCAACTGGTGTTGGGAGCAGCAGGAGGGAAGGGTCAGAAGGGGGGAGGCTTAATGAGAAGCCCTGTCTGTATTAAAGAAATTAATTCTGTGGCTGGATTAAAGTGCAGCATTGGAAGCCTCACTTTGCCTTGGAGAGTGTGTGTGCATTTGGGGGTTTACACCTCTGTCACAATTCTGGGGATGCAGATGTCCTTCATGCAGCAGGACCTGCAGCAGGCCACCGTGACTGCTCCAAAACCCAGCAAAGAAAGTGGATTATGTGCAGCTGTTCTGGAGAGCATCACACAGAAAGAAAATGATAATAGGCAGGTTACATGCAAACTGATATACAATATCTTGAAATCACAGAGAAAGAAAATTAAAATGGGGAAATGATTTCACATCTAGGTAGATAGAGGCATTAGAGCAATCTGTGAACTCTGGGAAGGAGAGCAAGGAGAGTGGTGCTCTCAGATGTGCAGCCTTTTGCCCACCAGAAAGAAGTGATTGAAGGCTAATTCCAATCAACAGGCAATTTTAGTTTTGTCATTATTTCAGGGTTGTTTTTTTTGACTCTGCTTTTGTGTGTCATTGAAATATTTGTATATTAATAGCTGCTCATTTTAATGGCATTCCAGTAATTTGAACAGCTGCAGCTACCAGGCATTAAAACACGATCACTCCCTATATTTCAAGTTATTTCTGCAGTACTTCTGCCTGATTTTGTCACATGCATTAAAATGCAAGGGATCAGTTCTTATCATTACCCATTAACTGGCAACCTTGAGCTGAAGTGTTCAGCAGGAAGCAGCCTGATGCCTGGAGGCCTGGCCAGCAATTCAGTGCAAGGCAAAGACATTTTATGGCTGTCCTGGAAGCTGAGTGATGGGCTGTGTAACTTTCCTAATCAAATCCAATTAAACACAAAATTCTATTCCCACCACCCCTGCCATCCTTTGTTCCAACAAATTGCCTGATGTACTATTCAGGTTTGCTAAATATGGAACATTTTCTAAATGAGAGGTTTTAATTCCACCAAAAGCTCAGCTTAGTTTATTAAAGAGATGAGATGTTTTGTGTGGAGCGTTGAGGAGCTCTCACAGGGCAGGAGGCTCTCTCTGGAGGAGAAATTACTCTTCTTCTGGGCTCAAACTGACTTTTGAGGAGGTGAGCCCACAGAGGATAAATTAATCCAAAAAACTACTCAGAATTTGCTGTTCAGGGAGTGAAAACAGAAACCAAAGCATAGGCAGCCACTGACAGTAAAATGTGGCTGGTAAATATTTGACCAGCAAAGAAATAATCCTGAAAATGCTCAGAAATGTGATCACTGGCACTGTCATGCCAAGGAGAAGAGGAGAGGAAGAAACAGCAGCTCCTCCTCCTTCCCTTCTTAACCTCACAGGGATTTTTCATTCTACTCCAAAGAGCTTAATTCTTATTTTTAAAGTGATATCTGTAATGGGACAATATTTTAGATTTTGGTCTTTCCTCTCCTAGCTGGGGAATTCATGGCAGCCAAACAGCAGGAATTGTCTTCACCCCTTCAGCCATTTCTTACACAGCACCTTCCATGCAGCCAAGGAGTAATTCTGTAGAACTTTAAAAATCATCTGACACTTTAAATGCTAATATAATAAGGTAAGTTCAGGCTTCAGCATTATGCAGTTTCATTCATGAGTTAGCTCAGGCATCCCAAACATGTCTGAGGGGAAGAAGAGGTAAATGCATTTAATCCTTTGCCAGCAGGATCAGATGCAGCCAGATAAAACAAGGAGCATAAATAACAGTGACCTGGAAAGAAACAAAATGAAAACCAGCCTACCTGGGAGACAAACAAGGCAAAAAAAGGGCCCCAGGAGCTGGATTTAGTGAAGTATTTCTGCCACTATTTACATTTGTCTCCATGAAAATACACACCTTAATTCCTGCCCGGCTTAAGAATACTTCCCTAAATCAAATATTAATAATTTTGAGATCTATAAATAGCCTGATGGGAAAACTGTGCATCAGTAATGAATACAAATGACCCTGTGTAAATGTCTTTGAGCAGGAAAAATAAGGAAAACAGCAAGTCAGTGACCTCCAGCCAGAATGTTCCTGCAGCTCAGCGTGAGGGCACTTGTGAGCCTTAACACATTGAAAGCAGACTTTAAAACACTTGGAGAATGTTAAAATAAAAGGAATATTCTAAGAGAATTCAAATGGACAATGAATTATTTTCCCAGTCCCTGCTGTTGATCCTTCTCTCCCAAACACCAATTCCATCCATGGCTGGCAGTTTTCCACCTTCTTCAATAATTCTGTCAAACTTTCCTTGACAGCAGAGTGCTGGTTGGCTGGGAGATAACATCTCTAATTTCAGCAATAGAATCAATCCAATATCAGGTTTTCCACTCACCGAAATCCTGCACGGAGCTGGCTCCAAAAATTTCGAGATGTTGGCCAGAAAGTGGAAGAAAACAAGTTACTGGGTTTTTTTTCTGTGTTTTATTAAACTTTGTCCCACTGGATGCTCTTTCTGTTAATTAATTTTTCCTTTACAATTCCAGGTAAGCTATTAATCTATTGACTTGAGGATTTTTCAAAGCCTTTCCAGAAATAAACTCTGGGATGAAAGGATCCTAAGCTGTGCATGAAAAGCAGAACTGCTGGTTTGTCATTTTCAAGCCCATGGTTTATCCCAAGCCTCTCTAATTTCCTTGACATGGATGTCAGATGGAATAATACAATGAAAAATTACCCCAAGATTTTGTTTCCCATTGCAGAGGTGATTTCTACACAAAGTTTACCAAGCTTTTGTATAAAATTTGATTAAAAAGTCACAAACATTCCAACTCCTATTATTTAAAAGCAGCAAATTAATGAGGGTTTGGGTATAAATTAGCACTGGTTTTATTCTATTCATGCACTTCCATTTCATTATCTTTCATTCTCTTAATCCCATTGCCCAAAAATTTGCTTTCTGATTGTGAACTCGACAGAAACTCGAACACACTTGCAGTTGTGGAATGCAAAATCATTTAAATAAATTCTTTTTGCTATTAGAAGTTCCTGGATAATACAGGAAAATGCCACAAAATTTTCATTATTGGAAATAGATGGGGTTTTTTTCCTATGAATTTTTAAATTGCCTCTATTATGGCCCACTGTGTATGAAATAAATGTGATTTAAACAGTTGTGCCCTCTACTGGCATAAAGAAAATAATGAAAAAAGAGAAAGAAATCCTTTTTTTCTGGATGTTGTACCAAAACACAGTGCCCAAATCAACGTTTTGTAGTTCCTTGTTTTTTTAATTTTTTAATTTTTTTTTAAATTATGTTTTAGTCACATTTGAAGATTGGATTATTTTAATCATTAAATCTTAGCACATGAATTGCTTACAGATATTATTTTTTTAAATAAAAAATCTGTTTACACTGTTAAGAGAGTACAAAAAGTCTTTGCCATAGAAGAATGTGATGGTGGGGAGGGTGTGTTTATACAGTTAAGAATAATTTCATTTTTATGAGACTTTTAAGAGCTGTGCTGTCAGACACCATGAGAACAAAGCTGTGTGACAAAGTTCTTTATGAAGTTCAGAGCAACTTTGGAGTTTCATTCATTTTAAAGAAAATCTGTAGGAGTTGATGCATAATACGCATTTGAATATAGAATTTCATGTAATACAGGAGAATCAAAACCTGCTGAAACCCTTCTAATCAACCCTTCACCTCCCATTTAAAAGAAATCTTGATTTTCTGTCCTATCCCCCACTGTTGCAGCTGTCAACTGGCATTAAATGGAACAACAGAGAAACAAAAGCATCCCCTTCGGTGAGGAACTCACATGCTGCCACTTCCCAGCAGGGGCAGGATTAGTCAGGGATGCTAATTGCAATCCTAATTGACCCATTTGTGCCGTGATATGAAATCCATTCAGCACAGTGGCAATGATGCTCGTATCTGCCCTAGCCTGTGCTGGGAGCCAGCTCCTCACTCCTCCTCCAGCCTGTAGGAATGCATCAGATCCCTCATTTTTCACCTTTTGGAAAATGCAGTTACAGGCTGCAGATTAAATAGATACCGGCCACACAGATCAGGGAAGAAAAAAAAAATTGCATCCCAGAAAACTTAATAATCAGCAGATGAAGGGGCCAGTGTACCCTTGTGTACTCTTGCCCCTTCCTTTGGCTCCAGCATTGTCCCCCTGCAGTGGAAGGAGTTTGTTTACCAGCAGAATCCAAATCATAAATCGCAGAATTAAGTTATAATGTCCCCTCTAAGTGGCTTTATTCATAAGGACCTGCATCTGGAGATGAGGTGGGTACAAATTGCACAGGGTCAGCCTTCAGAAATCTCAGGCTGCTATTAAGGGCTTCATTGCCAGAGAAAACTGCGGTGCCCAAATGAGCTGTAATCACACAAGAAAGCAGAGGACAGACTTGTGTTACAACACAGTTCTTTCTGCCAACTTCTCTGTGCTGAACTGTGTCACAGTACAAGTAAATATCCGTGTCTCGGGTGTGACTGTTGCTTTGAACTGCTGAGCATTTCAAACATATTTAGCTTTATGGCAGAACCTTTTTCTGGACCAAAAAAACCCTTAATATTCTAAGTTAGGAATCTACTTTGTGACTTTGCCGAATCAGTGGAAAGCAGAATATTTGTTTAGGTATCACAGGAGTATCTCAGAGAAGAAAACCAATTCTTTTGCCACGATCATCTCCACCCCTGAGCCTGGTAATCAAAGTTTTGACCTTCAGACAGCTGTTCAGACCAGTTCATTCCTTGCTCCTGCCATGAGCTGCATGGGGCAGTTTGGGCTTCACTAAGTGGACTCCAACTCATTAATTGGTTACAACAATTAGCCAGGGTGCCCAGGGTTACACGTGGGTCAATCATAGATATTCCTTCCATTTCATGCACACACCAGAGCTGCTTCCCCACTCCTCTGCCCAGCTCCTGTCTGGCACAATCCCTCTCTGAACAAGAGTGCAAGATTTTCCCTTTCTTCCCTTTTCTTGCCATAACTCCCATGGTGGGAATGCAGATAAAGGACATCTGAGAGGGAAGTGCTGAAGTGGAGAGGGAGATCTGGATAGAGAGGGATCCAGAGCTGGATCCTTCCCTGAAATTCCCTGGTGGAATAAATTAACCACGGTGCTTCCCTCTTGTGTTTTCACCACAGGAGCATCTCCCAGTCCCAGACACAGAGAACAGACCCACCCCACAGAGCCCTGGGAGGGCACTTTTCTATTTCCTCATAGTATGTGTGTGATTTGAACCAGCACAGCAGCACTGCTGGGCAGCTCCTCAGAGCACAACCCCTCCAGGTAGCTCAGAACAGCCCAAACCTCCAAGCAAAGCTGGATCCCCATGCTGTGAGCATGCAGAGCTCAGGGATGGGGGTGGAAAGCAGTGCTGTGATCCCCTGAGCAGCCTGGGGCACTCACCTGGCTGAGCTCCCAGGCTGCTGGGGGCACTGGAGGTGACAAATCCTGGGGTGTATCACAGCATCTTCAGGCACAGCGTCATCTGTGGCTGGTAAAACTTCATCTCTAAGAGGTCAGTTCAGCTGCTCACCTCTCTGCAGCTTGCTTTCTCCTCTTTTGGATTGCTTTACAATTCTTCCCCTTTCTGTTGCGATTTTGCTGGTATGGGAACTTTGTAGAAGAGAAAAACAAACAGATCAGTGTTTGATGTTGTGCTTTCTGTTGAGAAGTTTGTTTTCTTTTCTACTTCCATTGCATCAATATTAACATGTTGATTCATAAGCCAAATAAATAAAGGCTATAAATACATTCTTTCTGTTTTGTTTTTTAAATTGTGAAACCTCAAAGTTACAGTTCCCACAGCAACTGCACAATGTGCACATACATTAAAGGCAGGGATATTGCCACCCAAGGCAGCAATCAAATATGCATGAGGGACTTATTTACACATGAGGACCGTGCAAGTTTGAAATCCCAGAACCAAGAAGCACCTTGGATCTATCCCTGATGCTCTGCTGGGAAGAAAAATCTGAACGTGTTGATCCTTGTGGGCACAGGGGAACTCAAACTTGACCTGTGCAAAGTGATTATGAATAATGGGATGGTGGTGCCTTTACCAGAGCTAAAGATGCTGTGGATAAAGTAATTACTGTAATTATCTGAAATCCACAGCCAGAAGGTGTCATAACAACCAAAGCATTATGAACAGAAATCATTGTTAGCAGTCCTGACGGTCCTTAAGTGCTGTGAAAGAATTTCTCCCAGTTTGGTTGGACAGGAGTGAAGAGTGCTGTGTGTGTTGGAGAAGTTCATGCTATCCAAGTGCTGCTGCTTTGCCATCCATGAGCTGATTTAATCCTGCTTTCTGGTCCTCCACCAACTACTGGTTAACCCAAATTTATTCTTCTAGGTGATGAACTCAGCATTTCAGCCCCTGCCCTTGCCCAGCGCTGGGATCTCAGTTTGTACCAAAGGCTGCTCTGCTGTAACTGATGCTCTTTTCTGCCTTGCCATTTTAAACCCAGTTTTCCAAAAGCACAGGCAGTGCTGGCATTGCACCCTGAGCCAGGAATTTTGGCATCTCCCTCAGCAACATGTGCCTCCTGCTAATGAGGAACAGTCCCGAGAGCCCAGTTCTCTGAGAGGCGCCCGGACAGCAGAGAGAATTCAGATTTAAACATGCAACAGTATAGATCATCTTCTTTTCCATGGTCTATTATCACAAATAGAGGCTGTAGGCATCAGATTTCAGTGATAAAAAGAGAGGCAGCATGTCATCAAGTGACTGAATTCTTGGTGCCATTAATCTCTTACAATCTAGTAATTAAAAGGAACTGGAGGATTCCAGAATTTGAAAGGAAGGGCCATTAGCATGTTTAACTATAAGCAGCTGGATATTTTATAGGCAAAAATGGGCGAGTATTGATTAGTTTTTAGGCCTTTGCAGCCCATCTCAGCTGCTCTGGCAGCTCTCCTGCAGCACACACAGCAGAGAGAGGATTTATGACCCAGAGGAGAGCCCTGTCCTCAAGTGTCACCTTGAACCTGCTCGTACAGATGGGCTCCTGCATCGTCATCCTCATCCCTCACATCCAGCACCAACATGTGCCACCTTCTGGGAGGATACCAGAGCCTGGTGTCTGTTTCTGCAGAGAATGCATCAGATTTGTGTTGGTAGAAATAAGAGTGATTAGCATAAATTTACCTTACCACAGGGACGGCATTTGAAAGCAGTTGTATCAAAGCACCATCATTTCTGTGGATCAAGTTTGTGCTGTGAAAGATGCCTTTTAAAACACTTTTATTTCTCTGAAAAGCAGCAGGAATTGCCAGGCAGATAATTTTTCAATAAATGTTCCAGGATTTCTTATGGATATTAATTTCTGTTTAAGCCTCTCCAAACTTTGGCAGAAAGACAAGTTTCATTTTTCTCTAACAATTCCTTTAGTTCTGCAGATGTTGTAGCCAGATTGGCAATAAATTTTGCTGGAACAGTTAACTCAACTTAGGGAAAGGTGCTGTTATTTAATATTCTGTTTCTGTCTCACCTTTTGAACCTTAATTTATAGGTGGTGTCTTTTATAGCTGCCACTCCATATAAGCCTACAAAACTTATTAGATTATTATGTTGTCTGCCAACGAGAATCTGATTGTTTTTCTAAATAAATATCTTCAGAAGCACGAGCATTAAGCATGGTGTAAAGGGAAAAGTCCATTTTATGTCCCATTTCCAAATGGATACACGTGTTTTGATTACACCTCTCTAATTTCCTCCAGTCTGTTTCTGTCTCCCCTTTATTGGCCTGATTAAAAGCTTACTGGAATGAGTGGGAAATCAAACCTCTCGTTGACTTAAGTGGCTTCAAAGCAATTTTCAAACAGTTGCTTCACATTTGTTCCTTATTACACCTGAGAAAAGCTCTGTTCTCCTCCATTCTCCATTTTACCTTGCCTAAAGATCAGGAATCTATCTTTGCTCTTTCATAACCCCAGACTCTGCACTAGTAACCATCCATGAAGTGCAGCAGCTCGCTCTCAGTCCAGCAAAAGACCTGGCTGCCAAACGTGTTTGATATTCCTGTGAAATGGAGTGTGGCCTCCACCCTGGGCAGTGGCCAGGCTCTGCAAGGTCACTTCTGGCTGTTTTGGGAGCACTGCACACAAATTGCCTTTTTTTATTTTTTTTNTTATTTTTATTTTTATTTTTTTCCCCTCCCATTCAGCTGAAAATCTAATCAGAGATTTTGGTCCTGTGTTCCACTGTCAGGGGTCCATGTGTGACTTCTCAAAGCAGTCAAGGAAACCAAAGCTGCTCCCAGCTCCCTGTACTGGGCTCTGCACCCTGCCTGGGGTGTATTCAGGAGGCACAGAGATCCCCAAAGCTCTGCCCTGGTGTGCTGCTCCTGCCTGGCCCTGCTTTTCCTTGGCATTTCCCCTTGGCTGATGGACTGATGGCATTTAGGCTGCCAGTTTTGGCAGCTGCTTTCTGTAATTCAGAGACAGGCTCTGAGTTTGGGGTTACAGCTATCTGACCAGCAGCAATTCAAGAAGACAGGAGATGGCTGGAATTGTACCATCATGCCCATGACAACTAACATTTTCTAAGAGACAGCAGAAGCTCACCTGCAAAACGTGCTCAGCTTCAGTGGCTGGGTTTGCTGCAGCACCTGGCCTTGCCATGAGCTCAGGGAATTTTGTTTTGCTTCAGTACCTTGGGAAGTACAGAATCTATTCCTATCACTGAGCAATAGCATTCTTTCTGCAGGTAAAGCAATCCCTTGGCATCCCAGACCATTCTCTTCTGGCTGGGGAAGTACCTGGGAATTTTCCTGTCATGTGAAGGATGCAGAATTAGGATCACGCTGGAGGTCACACACAACCAGGAGTTACAGCCTGGCTGACAGCCCTCAGGATATAAAGATTGGGAGCATTGTTGGGAAGAAGATGGTTAGGAGTGAATGTGGAGGTTGATATTCAGAGATTTCTCTGAGTTACCAGCAAAAGCTCACGCAGGGGGAAACAGCACACACCAGTAAGTGTAAACAAACAAACTCCAGCACTTGGAAATGAGGGGAAAGATCCTCAGTTCCCAGCAAACCTGACTTCTGAGGCTCACCTGAAACACTGCTTTGTTCTTGCAGGGATTTAGGGAGGCTCCCCTGCAGATTCTGCACTGGAGCCACTGTTCACCCTTGCAAATTTTATAAACTCCTTTCAGAAGAGCCAAGAGATGAACAGGGCAAGGTTTCTTCCTGCTCCTGTTGCACTGCAGTGGAATGGTTGGCACTCTGCTGGAGCTAAATTAATAAACTTCTTTATGATGGTTCGAAGTTATGGCTGCTGTAGTGTGGAGCAGATAATTGGAGTGGTCAGAGTTGTATCTGCAGTGCTGGGAAATTGATGTAATAATTCTGGACCAGAAATTGTCTAAATAGAGAAGAAAGCACGAGCATATGCATAATATATCTTCTAGAATTCTGCCAAGACCTCTAGTGAATTGGATCTGGAGTTAATAAACTGTTAAATAAAATGCCCATGACAAGGAAAAAACCCAACTCATTAACTAGGCCTATTGACAGATTCCCTGATAAGGTAAACAACAGTCTATAATCATTAACAGCTCATGCAGAGATCTGCATGGGTTTGCTGATCCCAGTTCTAATAGAGCCATTGAGAAGGAACTGCAAGCACAGGCAGAAAGGACATCGTTCTCATGTGTCACTTTTTATGGTGTTGATTTGTATTTTGATTCCTTTCACAGTGAAGGTTGCTAGGAGTTATAGCTGTCTGAGGGTCAACAAATTTCACAAGGAGCTGGTCCCCTCCATCGGCCTGAAACAATCCCAGAACCTTGAGCTCTGAAATTTGTGACACCCACATGGAAAAGTATCATTTGCTGTGATTTATTCTGGCAGGTACATTATCGGGTGCATGTTAACCAGGACAGATGGCTGTGCGGGAAGGAGCACAAGGAGCTCCAAATCACACTTTTGGAAAACTTTTCTCGGTGCTGTGTATCAGGAGCAGAGAAGAGCAGAGCCTTTTGTGGGGTGAGGTCCCACCAGCCAACGTGAATCCATCACTGCTGGCTCTCCCAAACCTGCACCAGCCTCTCCATGGGTTCCTAAACGCCTTAACAACATAATAACTGTGAGAGCAGAGAGCAGAAATACCAAATATTAATGCGGTGTCACTGCAGCCTCTTCTCTTTCATTACTTTGCCCTTCGAGGCTGCTGTGTGTTCTGGCAACAATACAATCCAGTATTTATATATCCTCTCAATGAAACATCCCTTGATGTCAAATTTGGTTTTCAGCCTTGCGCTCATGGAGCAATTCCTCCCAGCCAGGGAAGCAGCAGCAGAGTGTGAGGCTGCTGGCGTGTCTCCAGTACCATTGTTAACAATTATGACACAACTGTCAAACCTGATTATCAGCTTTTAGGGATCTCTGTGAGATCCTGTAAGCACAGCTGCTTGGCTTTTCCCTCAAACTGCTCTTGGAAGGCAGGAGAAGAGGGAATGGGCTTGGCCTTTGGGAGGAATCACTGGGTGCTTGCAGGAGGCCGTGGCAATCAGGATTTTTTGGCGTCCTCTCTAGCTGTGCTCGTGTGGAAGTTTGAGAAGTTCATGCCCAAGAGCCTTGGTTGCTCTTCAGATCCCTCAGAGAGAGATTTTGGTGAGTGGCCACAGCAGCAAGTCAAGGAAGGATGGTGCCCCAACAGAGATGTCCAAATTGGAAAGGAGAAGGTCTGGAAAAGGGGAAAGGGCTGGAAAAGGGCAGTGCAGTGCTATGGTGACCTGAATCCCATGTTTGCACCACTCTGAAAGCCAGGAGCTCCCTTCTGCCCTCACCACACTGAATCCACCATCACCCCTGGATCTATCACTTCCCATCGTGGAAAACTCTCCCATTGCACCAGCTGGTTCCTCTCAGGTGAAAATAAACTGGAAAATGTCTCCAGAGGAGCACACCTAATGCACCTTCAGGAAATTCATGCAGGGGATGAGCCCAGCCTTGTTCTGCAGTTAAATTGTAGAGCCAGCACCAGAGAATCTGCTATATTAAAGAGGGGGCTTGTTCCCCCAGCACTTGTGTACTTGGCATGGCACCCATGGTGGTGAATGAATAAGAAACCAGTGATCTTGGTGTTAAAAGGTGAAGGGAAATCATCCGTTATCTGTTATTTTACCTACTGCAGTATTTTTTGTCACATTTTATCCAAAGGAAGCTCTGGCAGGAGTTCCAAAGGCTGCAAGGAAGGAGCACTTCAGTTACCTGCTGGGTGGGGGAAGCAAAAGTCTGCAAACATCCCTGGAAGATGGAGAATGATTATCCCAGGCAGGTGTAAACTCTGCCTATTTGCTTTGCATCACCACCCCTAATCTGCCAGGGGAGGCTGGAGCTTTGAGCTCAGATGTTCAGCAGGCCTCTCTCTCACACCCTAATGGCACAAAAAATAACAGGTATTACATTTCACATGCTATTTCTTCGAGTCTGGAACATCCCTCTCCTGCTGGCCTTATCAAAACTCCCACTGTAATTGGCAAGTTTTCATTTCAGTGGGAATCTTGGGGGGGAGTGTTGGGGGGAGGTCATTGATTTCTCACAACAGATTCAATCTTTTTATATGCCTGACTGCCCTAAATCACTACAAGTAGGAAACTATTTTCAAAATTTCTCAAGAGCCCTGAATGTATTGATTGAGTCTAACTTTGACTTCAGACATTAAATTCTTTCTTTTCCTTGAGAAAAACAACCTCTAACCTTCTATAAGGCCACTTGGTTTTAGTTGTCTTTCTGTTCTTGCTCCATTTATTTATGCTCCTCTCAATGGCAGTCAGATTAAGCCTTTGACAGCTTGTTCAAAAATTCCTGATTATTGTTTTCCCATTTTCCGATGAAAGTTAATTTTATTCAAATTTTCTCCCATTGTGTTGGTTCAATTACTAGCCCCAAACAAAGAGTTGTTGTATTTTCTGCTTAATAGCAGCATATTGCCTGTGTAGTCATGTTTATAATTATTTCTCCTAAATTCCACTATCTCCAATTAAACTGCAAGAACTTTAAAACTTAGAAGTTGGCTAATGGGGAAAAAACCCTTCACTGTTGGATAAATCTTTTTGCTAATATCCTCTCTTGCCTTTATAAATACACCCTGAGATTTAATGCAGTTAGCACGAAGATTAGTGATAACGTTTTACCTCATTTCCCCCAATCTATTACAGTGTGCAGCTCAATTAGAATTTTTAGAGATGGTCCATCATGCTAAGGGCCTCCAGTTTGGATTTGAAGTCATGCAAGAGCTCAGCACATCTGGAGGCTGAAGTATCCCAAGCCTCATCAACTCAGAGCTGGGTATTTGGAAAAGCCGGTGGGATGGAGCTTGCCTGGAGTACATGGAATAATTTACAGAGAAAAATGGCAACAAAAGAAAGGAAAAAAAAAATCATTCAACTAGGCTAGGGAACTCAATTCTGTTTTCATGTTTTTGTCACTCAGAAAGTTGAGAATTGTTCACCAAGTGATTGTCTCCCAAGTTATTTGGGGAATGCCTGTTACAAACAAGAAATGAACATTGAAGAAAATCTTCCATCCATGTGGAATAGAGCCTTTAGATGTCACAGGAGTTTTCTTTCTGTGCTCACTCTTTTCAGAGGAGTTTGGCCAAACCCCAATTTTATTCACAATTACCAAAAAAACCCAAAAAATAACAAAAAAAAAAAAAAAACAAAAAAAACAAAAAAACCCAAAAAAACCCCCAAAAACNAAAAAAAAAAAACCCAAAAAACAAAAAAACCCAAAAAACCAAACCAAACCAAACCAAACAAACAAAAAAAAAAACCCAAAAAAAAAAATAAAAAAGAAAAGTAGATGCATCAAAAATTAGAGAAGCTTGGATAGTCAAAGGCATCATTTCCCAGAGCAGCTGTGGCTGTCCCTGAATCCCTGGAAGTGTCCAAGGCCAGGTTAGGGCTTGCAGCAGCCTGGGACAGTGGAAGTGTTCCTGCCCTGGGTTGCACTTTGCATCACTTTGTCCTTAAATAATGAGGAGCTGGAGAGGCCAGAGTATATTTTATGGCATTGGATGAATCTAAAACACTTCCAACTCCCCAATACAGAAGCAGATTTTGGACAACATTCCTCCAGTCTGCAAATCTGTGCATGCAGCTGTATCAGTGTTCAGGTGTAATCCCAAAGGCTTTCAGGTGCCTTTACATGAAAATTTTTAAAAACTGAGCACACACTGCAGTTTCTAGTGCTTGAGTCATGGTTAGGCTTTAAATACACACAGACAGCTCTGCCAAAAGCTGGTCCCAGTGGGAAGCAGTCCTTGGGAGCACTGACACACAGTGACAGAACATCACTGAAAGGAGACGCAGCCTCAAATCGTTCTGGTAACTTTGATGCAGCAACATAAAGCCTGTAAGAAACTGCACTTCATAAAAAAACAGGCACTTCCACACACCCAAACTGTAATTTCCTATGAAAGTTAATCTTTTCTATTACTCTTATTCCATTTGTAAATGGAATGCTGCTTTGAGTTATGGCCTGGTGCAGCACTTCTTTTATGCTTCAGTAGTCATTGCTTGGGTATTTCAGGTATTTATTGTAGAATCTTGTCTACTCTCATTCATCAAACACCTGCACACTGGTCCTGCCCAAAGAGGGCTCAGAACCAGAGCAAACTTGCTGTGGGGATATTGCAAGTTAGCGTTTCTGTTGCCTCTCTGCAATACTTTAATTAGAAAACAAATCATCAACAAGCACTCAAGCAGGTGCTCGAGCCAGCAGTGTTTCTTGTGTGACTAAATAATAAAATCAGAGAATCATTCAGCTTGGAAAGGACCTTTAAGGTCATCAAGTCCAGCCATCAACCCAGCACTATCATTAAACCATGTCCCCAAGTGCCAAGTATAAGCTCTCTTTGTGCTGTAAGCTGCACCCTGACACAGCCATAAAACCCACTACACAAAATTGAATTTTGCCTTACATATATGATAACATTGATACTATTTTTTCAAGCTGTCATCTGCATGAAAATACAGCTTCCTTTTCATGCAGAGAGCTCTTTATTCCATGGGTGCTGTGGAGAATCTTGAAAAGACTCCTTGGAGCTGTCAGCCACTGGTAGCAAATCGATGTAATCTGCATTACAATACTTGCATCATGACTTTGAAGAGGGACCGAACTTGTCTGGCTGGCTGTGCATCCAGAATCACTTCAAAGATCCCATTTCTGACATTCAGGGATGTCTCTGGCTTTGTTCCAATTCATTGCCTTGCAAACTGAATTCAGAGGCAGCTGAAGAAAAAGCCCCTCCGTTCAAATCCCTGGGATGTGCAGCAGCACACAGTCCTGGGGCTGGACTGACAGTCCAAGGGTTTTGGTTTTGTGGGGAGGCAGACAGGGTTACAACAGCATCACCTGTGTCACTTGTGTGCCCAAAGGCTTGCTGACCCCACAGGGAAAACTCTGCAGGAGTGACTAGGAAATAATCCAATTTATCCCCATTTTTTAGAGAACTGTTCTCTGCAGCAACAGAAGATAATGCTGTCACATCTTACATATTGATATCCTCCCTCAAACCCTGGAAAAAGGTATAAATGTACTTTCATGCACATTTTGTAGTTCACATCACCTGAACACCCACAAAATAATGTCTGCACTGTTCCACTGAAAGCAAACCACAGAAATCACAGAATATCCTGGGTGGGAATGACCCAGAAGATCAGTGAAGTCCAGGCTGTGCAGAGGACACCCCAAGGGCCACACCGTGTTCCCAAGAGCACAAAAGGCTGTAAGAAAAAGCACTTTCTCCTCCCAAGCTGACCAAATCGTCGTC
>PYHW01010591.1:1841939-1854545 GCA_013186435.1 Turdus rufiventris | reverse complement strand
CACTGCTCCAACTGAGCCACATCTGTCACTGCAGGAGGATGCAGCCACCATGGAATGGCACTGCTGCCAACACCCTGCCTGACGGGGTTTCAGGTTGTAATCTGACTTTGTCAGGGTTTGGGGTTTGTTCTTTGTAGTCAAGAAGTGCCGCAGGAAAGCGCCGAGAAGCGGCGAGAAAGCGTCGCGGAAAAGTGGTGAAAAATCATTCAAAAAGCGTCGCGAAAAGCGGCCAAAAAACATCTAAAAAGAACTGGGAAAAGTGGTCGAAAAACGGCAAAAAATCGCCACTAAAAAGTGTCTAAAATTCGCCGCGAAAAAGCATCAAAAAAGCGGCGAAAAATAGTGGCAAAAAGGGGCAAAAAAATCTCCGCGAAAAGCGGTTGAAAAACGGCGAAAAAATCGCCATGAAAAAGCGTTAAAAATCGTGGTGAAAAAGCGGCCAAAAAACTCTAAAAAACACGGCGAAAAGTGGCTGAAAAATGGCAAAAGATCGGCGCAAAAAAGTGGTGAAAATTCGCCGTGAAAAGCAGCCGAAAAAGGCGAAAAATCGCCCCGAAAAAGCAGCCAAAAAACTCTAAAAAGCGCCACGAAAAGCAGCCAAAAAACGACAAAAAAAGGGCCGTGAAAAATCGTACTACCGTATTTACCATAATATACGCGCACTCTACCGTAATTACCCTAATATAAGCGCATTTACCGTAATTACCCTAATTCACGCGCACTACCGTAGTCGCTCTAATATACGCGCACTGCCGTATTTCACCATATGTTGCCGCAGGTACTGCATTTTACCGTGTATATGCGCACTACCGTAATTTACGGTATATTACCACTTTGCCGCAATTTACCGTATATTGCTGCAGTACCGTAATTTAACGTAGATTGCCACGTTGCTACAGTAATTTACCATATATTGTCGCAGTACCGTAATTTACTGTATATTGCAGCAGTCATCCAAAGTACTGTAATCACCGGAATTTCAATAATTTCATGACCATAAGGCGCACCAGACTATAAGGCGCACCCCCGAGAGTTGCAACTTTGTAGCGCGGATAAGGCGCACCGGACTATAAGGCGCACTATTTTTTTTGCAGCGAGGAGCCGCGCGGCGCACAACAAAGTAGCAAATTACTGGCAGGTTCTCAATTTGCAAAGTTTTTTGCCGCTTTTTCACCACTTTTTCACCGCGATTTTTCACCACTTTTTGGCCGCTTTTCCCCGGGATTTTTCGCCGCTTTTTGGCGGCTTTTCACCACCATTTTTCACTGCTTTTCCGCGGCTTTTTGCCGCGATTTTTCGCTGCTTTTTCACTGCAATTTTTCGCCGCTTTTTCGCCACGATTTTTCACTGTTTTTTGGCAGCTTTTCACTGCGATTTTTCGCCGCCTTTTTGCTGTGATTTTTCGCCGTTTTTTGGCAGCTTTTCGCCTCTATTTTTCGCCGCTTTTTCGCTGCCATCTTTTGCCATTTTTCGGCAGCTTTTCATCACGATTTTTTGCCGCTTTTCCGCGGCTTTTTCGCTGCGATTTTTTGCCACTTTGCAGCGGCTTTTCCCCACCATTTTTTGCTGTTTTTCAGCGGCTTTTCACCGCAATTTTTCACCGCTTCTCAGTGCTTCCCCCCGCTTCTCCCTACCTGGCAGCTGCGCCGGTTCCCGGTTTCCCCCGCCCAGCGGCCGTGGCTCCCGCGGGTCCTGGCTCATTTGCAGACGACACTTCTGGGTTCGCAATTTTCCGAACTTTGTAGATCAGATAAGACGCACCAGACTATGAGGCGCACTTCTGGGTTTGAGGGAAAGTTTTAGTCAAAAGGGTGTGCCTTATAGTCGTGAAATTACTGTAATAAAATAAGAAATATAATTATTGCTACCATCCCAGCCCAAACCCCAACTCAGCTTCCTGGGAAGTGACTGCCAGCTCCAAACTTGGATTTTCTGAGGGATTTCCCCACAAAGAGCCTCAGTCCTGTGGGAATGTTCACAATCATAACCTGCTATCAGCTGGGCTGGTGGAGGGAATTAAGAGATGATTGTCTCCTACATCAGCCTTTGATTCACCTTTCAAGGGTTTTGTTCCCTGCAAAAGACACAGAATGAGCTGTTGGATAGCTGGTGACAGCATTTACACTTGTGCCTTCCTTCACAGTCTCGTTCCTGCACTAATCTGATTTTTATTTTCCCTTCATCAGGAGATTCTTGGCTTGTTTGCGTTTAAATGAATTATTCTACTGCCATTAATTGGGTCTTTTTTATTGTTTTTGTAATGGACCTAACTCAACAAAACAAAAGTTCAGGGACAATTTCACAGAGTGTACAATTTTGTGTTCTTCCAGAAGAAACAACAACAACAACAAAAGAGAGAGAGAAGCTTGAGGGTTTTTTTTGTTGTTGGTTTTTTTTTTTGGTGTGTGCAGTTCTAGAACAATCTAGAGAACAAACTGCCCCATCTGGGCCACCACTTGCAGCATCCCAGGCAATCTTTGGATAAATTTGTCATTCCATAGAAGCATTGTATATATCCCATAGAATATATGGTGCATATTGTATATATTCCATAGAACATTGTATAGATCAGGGTAACCCCAGAATTAAAACAATACCAACAAATGCCCTTTCAATTACTTGAACACAGCTAATTAACCGTAATTCCCCACTTTGTTTGCCCTGCTTTGCCACCTGTCTCCATGTGTGATGCTTGTTTTGAACTCTGCTGATGAGAGCACAAGTTGAGAACTTCCATCAAGAATAAAAATATTTCTAAATCTGTTACCAGCAGCTTTGAGTTTATTTGTATCCTTTCTCTCTTCCTCCTTTTGAATTCTTCATTTTTTTTTTTAATCTTTAAATATGGTTGATTTTTTCTTATATATTTACTTGCTTACTTTTACAAATGCTGTAAAAGTGAGAAATAAATACGTGGCCTGGGAGAGTGGCATCTGAATGTCCCTGGGAATCTTGCTGCTGGAGATACTGCAAATCTTCAGTGTTTACACCATTAATATTTAAGAACCAAGATTTATTGCAAGGTAATAAATATCATAGAGAACACTGGAAATGACATAGCTGTGATTATTTATATATAGGATCCTGGTTTTAGATGGCATTTCTACATTTCTTAGCTGGGTGAACAAGGTTCATGGGTTTCTCTCCTTGGTTAACACATGAAAAAATCCCCAAAACCCCAGGAAATTGCACCCACCAGGAGCTTCAAGCATTGGTGGTGCTGGGCATTGCTCACTAACAGGGATTTCCAGCATAGGTGAGACTGAGGATGTATTACAGCCTTTTAAATTGCACTGTCAATCCCTGCTTTAACCAAAGAACATGTGCCTGTTCCTGCAGCTTGGGGGAACCCTCTGGTGAGGACACTCATGGACACAGCAGGAGGGTGCCCAGTTCACCCTGCTGGACACAGCCATGGCACAGCTCTCAGGTGCCCAGGTGGAACCCAGGGCTCAGCAGGGTGAACTGGAGCTGTGTTTATCTCCTGGCTGATTATCTCCAGTTTATAAAGGACTCCAAGCAGGGCTGAGCATCCTTCGAGTGGCTCAGGGATTCTTGTGAGCATTGTTGGCTCAGGCTGATCACAGAAAAGCAGAGTAGACAGGAGGGTTCCCAGGCAGGGTTTTTCCCATTCCCAGTGGGCATTACAGGCATGCCAGTCAAAGGAAACTGGAATAATAAGACACCATTACTAGGGATTTACTGTAATGTCAAAAGAACTTTAATTACAGTTGGCTCCAGGACTCTGTGCCTGTAATTGCACATTGGATCTTTTCAGCCACTGCTCATCAACAATAGAAATAGATCTTATATCTCACTTTCCTCCTTCCTGCCATGAATTATCTGGAGCTGGTGGAAAGCTTTGGCTTGAGTACCTTGTGGAAAGTTCAGGATGAAAGGGAAGAATTTATCTGTTCTTGTCCCCTGCCCAGCCTCATTCGGGGACCTTTCCGCAGGGCTGGCTGGGACCTTTCAGCTCTGCAGCAAAGTTCACATTCCTGTGACGCGAATTCTCTTGGAATATTAAACTGCAGGGGTGGAGACAGGCCAGCAGCGAGTGATGTGATCAGCAGCTCAGCCCTCCAGGGCTGTGAACAGCTTTTCCTGGCACTGCTGGGATCAATCCAGCCTGGGATGGGACAGCAGCATTTCCTAAGCTGTGCCTGCCAAGGTGGCAGGGGACCAAGTTCAGCTCAATGCACAAGGTTCCTTCCAGGCTGTGTTTTTCAAGGGGTTTGATGCCAAGAACAAAAATAAATAAATCTCATCCATTTCCCGGGGTGGAATTGGCAGAGCTCCGGTCACCGAGCGCAGGCAGAGGTGACATCCCTGGCTGAGGAAGAGGAGCAGCTGCTGCTGGGGCAGTCAGGGAGCCACTTGAGCTGCCCATGGCCCTGGGACAGCCTGGCCATGCCTCACCCAGCCCCTGCACCACAACTGGAACACAGCACCTGGGAGATGAACTGCAGCTCCTGCCTGAAAGAGTGCAGATGGTGAAGAGAGGGGGGAAGAGTCCAATGACAGCAAAACTGAGATGTGGATTTTAAATAGAATGCAATTACCCACACTGGGCCTTGGCTGGGGCTCCAGGCAGTTGAGGGGTTAAATCTGTGCTTTGGGAGTTTTGTGGGCTCACACAGCCGTGCCATGTGAGTAGGGACAAAATAAAAAAATAAAATGTGCTGTCACATCCAGGGATGGAATCTCCCCAGTTTAAAACTGTGCTGCCACAGCAGAGACTGAATCATTCACTGTGCTTTTGGTGACCAGAAACCACAGAAACAAAATCAAAACCACAGCAAACAAAAGCTGAGTGCACCCACAGTCCACATTCCAGACTGCATCACTTGGTGGTGAACGATCACTTTAGGCACAAAGGACAACAACTGAATTGGTGATTTGACTCCTACCAAAAACAAAAGTAATAAAGTTTCCTTAGAGGTCTCCTTGTAAAAATAGAAACACACTGATGTGATTCAAACATACTTTTTTAACCTCAAACAGGTATGTAATGCAAGGTAGCACAGGTAAAGAGCTGCATTTTGTCTTTGCAGTTGCATTTCTCCTCCATGCAGTGCCTGCCCAGCATCCCTGGCTGCCTGGCATCCTGCAAGGGCTGCATTTGAAGGCTGGGACAGCAGCCTGGAGCTGTCACATCTTGGCACTGACACAGAGGGATTTAACTGTCTGCATGGGAGGAGTCTTAGGAAGTGACACAATTCCCAAGCTCTTCCAATAGATTTATCTGAATGATTAGCTCCTGTTTTCTGTCTTTATTTAGAGAAAAATGCACTTAAAAAGAAGTTATTTCTGTTGTGGTCTGCCTGCCTGACTGCCTTCACCAGCGAGGTTGCCTCGCCTGTCTAAAATTTAAAGTCTCTAAGTACATAACTGAATTTTCATTATGCAGCAGTTTCTTAATCAGTTCAGAAAATGAATCCTGATTTGAAGTAATCCTGCAGAGATATCAGCTCTCACAGCCTCAGGTGCTAATTCCAGTTCTGACACAAGCTCAGCACTGTCCGGTTTCTCTCCTGCCTTCCCTCCACTGCAGCTTTTCCCTTGTTCCCAGTAGTGTTTCCACACTGGGGTTTTTTTCCCTCCTTCCTTTGTGGGATTTAAGTATAAAAAGTCCAGACAGGTTGAAATCTGTCATTTAATAAATCACCAAATTCTAATGTGAATAAATAGGGTTTTTTTTTCCCTATCTTCTTCCAGGAATTTAACCTGTATTAATGTATTCAATGCCCCTTGTCCCACTGTAAATCCAATTAATAAGGGCAATGCTTTAATTCCACAAACTGCCTTCCAAATCAGCATGAGCTAAACCAAGTAAACACCCTCTCTGTTGGGTTTATACATTCCTAATGGTTGTCTGAAATTCAGCAGTGAGATTTCCTGCCCCATGGCACATCAGGAGCAGAGGGGACGTGCAAGCTCAGAGCTGCTTTGGAGCTCGGCTCTTCTGGACTTTGAGCTTGGTGCATGGAGCTGTGCCTGGGAAACAACTGGTAATTACTGAGCAACTCTTGGGGCCAGGGGTGGTGGAAATTCCCACAGATTTCCTGCCTGTAACAGCATCTCTGCAACCCTGGAAGAGCAGCTTCCAGAAGGGAGTCCTGGAGGGCTCTCTTAAATATTAAAAAAAAAAAGCATGTGTAGAGCATTGTGCAGCCCAGCTCACAAATCAGGGGGTTTGTGTTTAGGTGTCATTTGGAGATTCTGTCAAGAGCTGGAAGCGAGCTAAATCTCATAAATCTTGAAAGCAGCCAGCGCTGCTTCTAACTCATCCATCAGGAGAGGCACTGAGCAGAGCCAGGGAGCCTCCAGAGCTGCAGAATCACGGCAAGCCTGGAACCTGGCTGGGAATGGCTGGGGACAGGGCAGGCAGATTCTCTCCAGGAGCTCAGGTGTGCACAGGCTGGCACCACAGCCCTGGGCACAGGCACGAGCAGGGTGACAGCAGAGGGACAAGGCAGGGACACGCAGGTGGCACCAGGGGCTGCAGGGAGGTGCCCCAGTGACAGCCCAGGTGATGTTACAGGTTCAGGAGGGTCCCTGATGCATTTTTGCTTTGTACTGAGGCCATGATGTTTTTTTTTCGTTTTCTTCTATGTACCTCTTATGCATTCTCAGTACCCTTAGCATGCATACTTGTAATTCCTTAAATCTGGTATTTTAACATAAACCCAGTGTTCTGTTAGGTCAGAGCACCCAACATCCTAAAGGCCTCACATTGAAAGCTACAAAGCCTTGAAAAACCAAACTCCTCTCTAAAACACATCCTGTAAACCACAATTAAACCCACCTAAAGGGTTTTGAGATAGAAAAACATCATGCTGTTCATTCAAGCCTCTCACTGGAGCATCTTTGTTAAATATGCTTATTTGCAAAGTCTATAAAATTGTATTTGAGATCTACCGTGTGCGTGCATTTCAGTGTGTTCCACCTTGGTGAATTGTTCCACCATAAAAATCCTTATTAAATACCAAAATAAAAAACCCTTTATCCCTTAACTGTGTCTGGCTCTTAATTCTAGACCCAAAGAAAAGGCATCAGCACATCATTCTTCCCTGCAAACCCATGGGTTAAGCACTTTAATGTCACTTTATCCCTCCCTTCTCTCCAGTGAGGCCATTATTCCATTGCTTAGTTTTTCCATCACATTCACACAATTAGTGAATAAATCTGTTATTCAAAGGTAAGGAGGGGTAAGAAACCTGTCCATCTTATTAGTCTTGGATTCCCCAAAATGCTCAGGATAATAATAATAATAATAATAATAATAATAATAATAATAATAATAATAATAATAGATCACAGGATGGATTGATTTGGAAGGGACCTTTAAAAACCATCTATCCAACCCCTGTGTCATGGAGGATCAGCTTCCACCAGCCCAGGTTGCTCAGAGCCCCTTCCAAGCTGGCCCTGAGTGTTCCCAGGGATGGGACATCCACAAACTGCACAGATCTTTTCTTGACAAGCAGAAAACCTGTGGTGGAAGGATGTGAGTGTCCCACAGGGGAACCCAATACTCTTGCTCCCAAATTAGTCCTGATCCTGTGCCAAAACTACAATACTGAAAATCCTCTAGAAACCTCTGATGGAACAGGAAGTGGGAGAAAAAGAAATCTGACCAGAGATATCTGCTCAGTGGAAGTAATTGCAATCAGAAATGAAAATAAAGAGCAGACTCTGGTCCTGGAGATCAGGAGTGCTTGGGGAAGTTTCAGGCTGGTCAAGCAGAGTCCAAAAAGTTGTAAATACAGGCAGGTACCACATGATGTTACAGCAGTGGGAAAAGCAGGGGAGAGAGACTTAAATAAATAAAATCTGCTAATTTTTGGTTGTGTTGTACAGGCTATTGGAAATAGCAGATACTAGTGCACCAATGCACCCTGGAGCAGTCCAGCATTGGCTGCTTCTGGATGAGAAAATAGTAAATATATGAGTGTAGGATATGATATCTACCACTGGACTCCAGCATGAGCATAGGTGTGGATCAAGACAAGAATAAAAAATTTGTTGTGACAGTCCCTCTGGAAAGATTGTAAAGTTAAAATCTTGCTTCTTTCTAAATTCATTTTTTCATAAGAAATATTTGAACTCTTGGATGGTTTCTATTAAAATAACCAACAGCAGGGTTTCACTCCACTAATTAACACTCCACTAGGAGAAAGGACATTCACCACTAAATTCTTCTGCTTTGCTACTTAAAGATGAGGATTTGTTTGCACACAAGGAGAGAGGGTTCCTTACAAGGACTCTGATTTATCAGGCAGCAGTGTCAACCCCCTGGAAGTCCCAGGACTTGCCAACCATGAATTGGAGGCGAAACAAAAATGGGGGAGGAAAAAAACCCCGAGTTGAACATCTGTTGGCTGTGCAGAGATTCAAATTTATATCAAAACAGAGGCAGTGATCCCTCTTTAAAGTATCACAAATCTAAACCTCAGCCTGGTGGGTGTCACAGCACACCATCTGTTAAATTAATACAGTTTAATTAATCAAAGTTAAATGTTCTTACATGTTTTCAGTTTTGCATCTGAAGAAGCATTAACTCTACAGAATAGTGAATATCCTGCAACTGGATCTGGGATGGATGCAGGATGATGAATGTGTTTACAATCAACATCCAGCCAATGGAAATGCTGAATTTTAAGATCTATGGGGAAATCTGTAAGAAGTGCCAGATATACTGCAGCAGGTATTTAATGCACCATGTAAAGGAAGGGAGAAGATCAGGGCTGGGGATGGAAGCTGCCATCCAGGTCACCACCATGTGGAGAATATCCAAGTCTTACCATTTTCCTAAAATCTGATACTGAAGATTTTTCCAGATAGAGAAGCTGGGTCTCCTTTTTATGGCCAGGTGACATTGACCCATAGCCATTTTTGACTCCTAGGGAATGTTTCCTAAAAGGAATAAAGAATTATTTTCCCTAAAAATATAAATTCCTAAAATATTCCTTTGAAATAAATATGAGATCTGCACTGAATTAAATCCCAGACAGATGAGGCCAATGAGCCTTGAATTTCCAATCCAATCCCGTTGTTATTTGCCTTGTACCCCATCCTGAAGGACCTCGTGGTGTGATGTGTAATATCCTCATTGTACCATCCCCACAATTTTCCAGAGAATTTCTTGAGTGGATGGTAATATTTTGGTTTTATCCATCCCTGTACTTACATTGCTACCCCTGCAAAACCTCCCGCTTGTCATAAACACCTGGATTATCATGGAAAAATCACCTGATGGAGCTGCTAATAATTAATACAAAATAGTCACTGTAGTTAGAAAAATATAAATACAATTTACTTTCTGCAAGCAGAGGATTTTTGCAGAGCATGGAAATCTGGAGGTTTTTTTTTTAATAAAGCACAACGTGAGATTGAAGCATAGGACTAATCTTGTCAGTTAAAGCACATGTTGGTGTTTAACCTCTGGCAGTTGACAGGAGAGCTGAGCTGGGATGCACATCCCTGAACTGGAAATTTGTACAGGAGATTATATTTGGATCAAAGCTTTATTTCCTCATTGCAAACAACGCTGAAATTCTACTGCAGGGACCAGAAACAGATTAAATGCAAGGAAGAAAAAAACATAACCACGTTAGTAATAAGATAGAATGGGAGCTGAGGCTGGAAGTCAAAGTTTAGAAGAGAGCAGGTCATGTCTCAGCTCTCCTAACCCTGGGATATTCAGTCTGCATTCAGCACAGCCAGTGAGCAGCACTTCAGGAGGGAGGAGAGGGAATATTTGAGCAGGAGGAGGGAGCTGGGCCATGAGCACTGTCAGGGAGAAAGCAAATGGGAATTCTGCCATGGAGAAGATGGAGCTGGAGCAGCACCTCACTGAATCGATATTAAAAAAAAAAAAATAAAATTCAAAATAACACAAGAAGACCACCCAAATGTGTTCTCTTGTCCAAATACAAAGCAGGTAGAAGTGCCCACTCCCTCAGCATCTCTCTCAAAGTGCAGTTGGCTTCCCCAGCACAAGTAAAACCTGACTTTTATTGCTGTTGGCAATAAAAGGAGCAGAGCAGGGGGTGCTGGGGACACACAGATGATGGGGATTGGAGCAATGCTCTCAGAAATGAGGATGGGTTTCATTGTTCCCCAGAGGGGGAGAATTTGAACCTTTGTTTCTCTTTATTCTGTATAAGCAACTACTGAATGATTGCTTAAGTAGAGACACAGAGTGGAGAGAGAAAAGCAGAGTTTTATTATTCCTGGAGCAGGACTGTGAAATTCATCCCTCCAAAGCATGGTAGGCAGCTGAATTCCTCACTTTGGTGAGAATGGGGTGAGGGAAAACAAATAGCGTTTTCCCTGTTCTATTTTTCTTTTCTCTCCTTTGTGCTTTGATTCACCTGATAAAGTAATTTAGGCAACAAAGCCAAGCAGAAAACGAGTATTCTCTTCATTTTTTTGGCACAGAAAGCAGAGGCAGACCCAGCTGCTGTGCTTTGCACCTTGCTTGTCCATTCCCAGATGTGAGAGCGGTGTTTGATCTCACTCCTGGATGAGCACAGCCCCTGCTCAGGTGTTCTCTGCTCGGATCCAGCACCCCAGAGTGGCTGCAGGGACACTTGGCCAACTGCACATCAGGATGGGAGGAAAGGGAAGAAGCTTTTCCCATGGGAATGGGGGGAAAAGGGGAGCACCCACAGCGAGTCTGGGGGAGCTGAGGTGCAGCTCAGCTGCTCTGGCTGTAAAGTTATCAAAAATACAGGGCTGGGTTTTGTTTGGGTTACTGCTTCATTCCCAAATGCTTCAGTGATTTATGACCCTGAGACTGAACAAAAAAAAAAGAAAAAAAGAAACAAAAAAAAAGGTTTGCTTTGTGTTCCTGCCTAAGCTCTGTCCTTGTGAGGCAGAGGGAGAACAGGTCACTGCTTAGGATGCAGGGCTGGGACCAGAAGATTTTGTTTTTTCCCTGCTCTGTCCAAAACTTCCTGCATGACTTCAGAAAACAGCTTTCCCTTGCCTCTCCAGTGTTATTCAGAAGCTATTTGAGATTCAGGAGCTGCCTGCTCTCTGGAAGGGTAAAAAAAACCACAACACCTTTCTCCTTAGCTGGGGTATGGTGAGAAGGAATAGATGGGATTTTGAGGAGCTCAGCTCTCAGCAGAACAGGTTGATCAATACCTAGAGCAGATTGGAGCTATCTGCTGATGGATGGCAGGGAGGGATTTACCAACAGAGTTCAGCACCAGCTTAATGAAGCTTTTGCACAGCATGAACTAACAACTATTATCACCTCAGCACCTCCTGCATTCATCAGTGCGTTCTGGGGGTGTGGGGAGGAAGGGGAAAACACAGAATTTATTTTCTTTTTTCTGTTTCCAGATGATGTCCTGGTTAAATGAGTAATTTGATGGTAATTAAATTGTGTTCCCAGTGTTGGTCACAGTGTGCCACTGCTGAAGGACCAAAGCAGGTCCAAAGGCACACTGTGATCCCTGAGAACTGCAGCATCTCCTGGAGCTTTTCTCCTGAGAGGAAAATCAGCTTTTTCTTTTTCAAAATCAGGTTTGAGCAGCTTGAGCTAGAAAGTTCTAGAAGTTCTCCTGATTCCTCATTTTCTCTGACCAAAGAAATCAAATCAGTAGCACTAAAAGTTGCTCAAATCCACAGGTTTTCACATTTCAGGGGATTGTCGCCAACTCTGCAGAAATGCAGAATATTTGTGTGTGAATAATCAGAATTGGATACGCATAGGGATCACATGAGCAGTGTATACATGCACATATATACCTGAATAAACTCATCCTTTCCAAACCAAGTTTTCTACAGTGCACAGGATTTGTTTTCTCATATTTTTTTCCCTGAACTGTATATTTATAAGGACCTCAGCAAGTTGTCAAGCAGAATAGTTTTTATCAACAAAAATAAATTCATAACTGTAATTTCCTTTCAAAGACTGAATCAATTTCTTTCTGGGTAGAGTTTATTCCAGATTTCTTAGCGACTGTCACTTAATTTCAGAATAGTTTATTGCTGCTGTGCTTTGACTTAGGAGATAATTTTGTAAACTCTCTTTAAAAGAACACAGACATCAGGTTTTCCTGTTCAAATCTTCACTATTTATCAACTTCTTCCTGAAATTCCTCTGTAGATAACATTGGCTCTCCTAGCTGTGTCTAACAGTAACTATTGATACAACAGGAATAATTAAATTTACAGTTGAGGCTATTACTCCTACTCCTGTCCTTTTGTGAATGACACAAACTCTGATGTGTAGCTTGACATTCAGAGATTTAATTTTCTAAGAGATGGTGACATCAGGCATCATCTGCCCCCAGCCAGCCTCAATAAGAGCATTATAAACTCAATCTGTTGTGCCAGAGAGATTTAAATTGATGTTAGAAAGAGTTTCTTCATGGTAAAACACTAATTTAAAGAAATTAGGATTTTAGTTAAAAGTTAAAAGTTAAAATAAACTGGACTTGAGATAGTTACCTGAAACTTCAATAATTGATTGCTGTCAATTTATGTTTGCTTAGCTCTGCTTGCAATGGGAAAGGATGAAACTGGTAGGTAGGTCCAAAGAACACAAACAATTGCAACCAGAAACTCATTCTGTGCAAAACTGGA
>PYHW01010591.1:1830199-1841838 GCA_013186435.1 Turdus rufiventris | reverse complement strand
AAACAGACTCTGTGACCACCTGTGATTTGCAGTGTGTGTTAGAGGGTTACCTCACACTGCTGCCCAGCGCTGAATAAACATTCACTTTCTAACTTTAAATTGTTAGAGAGGCTTTTGTCCATCACAGTTGAGTATTGGTGTTAGACCAATACTCACATTTTGGTGAATCAATGGGAAGCTTTGTGCAGCCCTGGCACAGCTGCCCAGGCAGTGCTGGAATCCCCAGCCCTGCAGGGATGAACAGAGCTGTGGATGTGGCACTTGGGGACAGGGCTCATGGTGGCCTTGGCAGTGCTGAGGTTGGGCTCAGTGATCTCAGAGGGTTTTTCCAGCCTAAAAGATTCCATGATTCTGTGATATCTGGGGTGTGTGTCCCAGCCAGCCTCCCTGAGCACATCCACACTGCATAATTGTCACCCAGACCTGCCCTGCCCCAGCACCAGTGTCCCCTCCTGTGCAACCTTTTGGGACACGTTTTTGGGGAATATTTCTGGTTCTGGGATCAGCAGACTCTGGATGCTCAGCGTGTTCCCAACATTAAATCCTCCTCAATCCAAGGGAAAGGGGAGGCATCCAGAGCTGCTTTGGGAGCTGCTCTGAGCCTCAGCTGAAGCTAAGACACACTCCTTGATGACAAAGTCACCATTAAAATTACATTATGGGATGTGAATGGGGTCAACAATCCTGGTAAACAAGAGGTAAAAGCAACCATTAAAAGACATTTGCTGGCGGCGAATCTTTGTAGTCTTAGAGGAGGCCAGGTAGGTCACTGGATGTGAAACAGTGAGATCAAGAAAGAGGATGAATTATTAATTGCCAAAATTCATTATTTATTTCCTCAGTGCTACAGTTTACCCAGAGCTTTATAGGCAAACAAAGGGATGGGAGCCCTCAAATCAAACTTCAATTCTGACAGTTTTGTTTTGGAGCATTTATAGCCAGGGCTGGGTCATAAATTCAGGGCAGCATTCAAAGGACACTATGGCAAATCTCCCTCCTAATTAAGACAGGAGCCAATTAAATTCTCTAATCAGCTTTATTCCTGCTATCCCAGCACATGGCTGTGTCTACAAACCAGATTAACCTCCTGCCTTCCAGGCTGTCCCACACCCCTGTGCTCAGCAGTATTTTTGAAGGATATTGTATAGAAAGGATTTTAAATTATGCTTTACTATCAAAATGTTCTCTGGAAATTTTGTTCTCTATTTCCAGTGGGTAAGTGCTAACTCTGCAGCTGTTTGCATTGAAAGAGTAGAAAATTAAAAGTTAGTCTTGGATAAAAATTTGAGTTATTTGACCCCTTATATTTAAACTTGGGTTAATTAGATAAAGTCCAAATTAACAATCACCTTGGTCTTAAAAATCTGATTTAGACAAGGGTTTTAAACTTACGAGCAGATCTGCAGATCCAGCTCTTGTTTAGGCTGAGCTCAGTAAGATGTGCCCACACGTTTACCACCCTTGTGTGGGTTGGGATCAGTATTAGTCTCAAAATCAGTGAAGGGAATTTTTCCTTTGGATGGAAATAAGGATTTAATTCCTCACAAAAATCACTGATTATGTAAATCTAGGATAGGACCTTTCTAGGAAATCTAGGAAAGGATTTTTGCAGGATTAAAGCTTTGGAAAAAGTTGCTCTGTATTGTCTGCTGAGTTACAGAGACAAAATTTTCAGTGAGTTTTTCTGAGGAAAAGGAACTTTTTTCAGCTTTGCTTTCTGTGAATTCTCCTATCCTCTCCTAACCAGTTTATGTTGAATGATAAAGTCTTTTAAAATCTACCATTGACCAAAGATGTTCCCCATTCATTTCACCTCATGAATGGCATCCAAGTAAGGACCAATTGATTTGTTCAGACAGTCTGGACTAACCTAAGCTGGTGGGAATCTGTTTAGAGAGGAGGTCAGTGGTCTCCCATCAGCAGAGAAAATTCTGGTTTTAAACACAAGGTGCTGACAGAAGCCTGACAGCCCCGACTCTGAGAGGAAAAATACTGCAGCAGTAGATGTGCAGGTTATTTATCTGTTTAATTAAAGAGCAAATTAATTCCTGTTAGGAGGGCAGGGAGCATTTGACAACCCCAGAATCTGTTGCCTAAATCCTTTAGGAAGTAGAACTCATCCAGACACAGAAAGTGAAAGCCTAAACTGGGATCTCAGAGCATCACTGAGATCCAGAAGATGAGGAAGTTCCTCTGATGATCACATAGTGCCTGATATTGTAATTCTGAAATCCAGAATTAGGGAATGGAGCTGTACAAAGTGGATGACTTGACCATTAAAATGCATTCTGGCAAGTAAAGAGGGAGAAAATAATTTTATTTCTAAAAGTTAGTATGGTGAAAAAACAAGTGGAATATTATTTAGTAATTAATGAGACTTTTGGGTATTTTTATGAACCCCCTGTACTTCAGCAGAGGGTGCTGCTGCTGGAGCACACACCAGACATTTACAAGCGGGTAGAAATGAATAACCTGTCTGATTCTGACAAATTATCCTTGGAGAGGAAAATAACTCCATAAGAAATATAGTTGGTGTTAAACTTAATAAAAACAGACCCTGATGGACTCCCCTTGGAATTGTGGCAGACCTTGCCCATGCACTTCATCCCCACTTCTGTCAGAGAGCTCCATGAACTTATAATACATATGAAAAAAATATTCCTTTCATCCATTAAGACATAATTACTTTTCCCTTCCCCCCAGAAAAAAACTTGCAGGTGAGGCCCTGTCCCTTGATGTAACTGCTGGACGAAGGACTTACAGTTCCAGCTAAAATAGGAGTAGCTTAAACCACTCACTTCTTTTTTCCAGAGACTCAGCAAGATACGTTTAAGAAGAATTTGCTGCTCTCCTGGGAAATCCACAGAATTTGCTTAGCACAAGGAAAAACCAAGATTTCCATCCAGCTCCATGCAGAAGCATTTGAAAGGGTCACACAGAGCTGCTGCATACATTAAACTTCTGGAAATTTTGCATATGTGGGCTGTGTGGGGGTTAACCTCTGTCCTGGAGGAGATGCCTCACTTTTCATCCCTTTTGCTGGGCACTTGTCAAGATTTTGTCACTAATTTTGCAAGCAGCTGCTGTGAGCTGTGAGGACCACTGCTCGTGCTGAGGGAAGGAATTGCCTCCCCAGAAAGATGTGGGGAAGGATGGAAAAAGGAAAGCTCTGCAAAGCACAGGGGGTGGGAGATGGAATCAGGGCGTGCTGGGCTGTGTCTGAAAGGTGCAGCCTGGGAAGTCCATCAGGAAGGAGCCAGGGCTGGTGGGAGCTCATAGATTCCAGCTTGGGCATCCCTGCAGCTGCTGCTCTGCTCACTCTGTGCTGCAGTTGTCACTCTGAGATGGGATTTGGGCCCCTCTCCTCCATCCCTGCCCCTCAGATCCCATTTCTCACAGCACAGCCTGCCTGCTCCAAGCGCTGACATTCTGTGGTTAGAGCCACCATCAGCCATAGATTATATTTAGCCCTGTTAAAACTGTAAATTTAACAGCGAGCCTGCAGTGGTAGAAGCCTCCTTTGCATGGTTTATGGAGGGCTGGGAGGATTTATTTCTTCCACCCAGAAAAATTTCTTCACTAATGCTCAGAGATTTACAATCCTCCAGATCAGGAGAAAGTCTACTCCCAGCTTTATTTGAATATCTGCTGATAGATCAACAGATCTTTCTGCCATGAAATCCTCCCTTTGCTGCTTCCTTGCTTGTTTAAACCATGGAATGTGTGGGCTCAAAAGCACCAAATTCCTACAGCTGCTCTCCTTGGGAGGTAAGAGGGAAGAAAAAGAAAAAAAGCCAGTTGATTTACTTTCTGCATAGGGCACGCTCCAAATGTTGAATATTGCATTATGTGCACAGCAAAGATTCCAGGCTTAAGTTGTCTGATATGAACAGACTAATGGCATGTTATGGAATTGATTTTCTATCAGCCTTTTCAGGGGTATCACTCCTGCTTTGTTCTTCTAATAGATAACATCACCTCCTCTAACCTCTCCTCTCTGCCTCTCTTGGCTGGCATGTGCATTCCTCCCCTTCCCCCTCACCTTTTCCTTATTCTGTGTCTTGATAGGAATCTCGATTTTCAGATGGGTAATATCTCAATAATGAAGGGACAGGTCTGATCCAGATATGAGCCTTTTTCACAAAAGAAGAAGGAAAATTTGCTGAGCTGAGACTGATGCTTTCATGCTACAGAATGAACACTGGTGCAGAACACTGCAGGCACCAGCCTTGGGCTTGATATAAAATTACAGCTTAGTTTTAAAAATCTGATCTAAGAGAGCACCTCAGTCCTGGGGTTTGAAATTATATCTCAGCTATTAATTCCTATTAGTTTCTCTCAGATGCTTTTGCACCAGTATTAAATATGCATATTAAAAAATCATATAAATTTTAAAGTACATCCTGGAAGATTTCTTTGGCCTTTGGGTTAAGCCCTAATTGATTTATACCAGTAAAATACTTAATATATATTAAATTGTACAAGCAGAGGACTTTTCTGGGACATCTTTAAAAGTAAAGAAGCAGCTAAGAAACGGTGGAAGATTTTGAAATGTATCATTAATATACATTACAGAGAGGGGAGAAAAAAGCTCTAAGTATTTTTTCTGGGAGGCTTTTGGTTACATTTCCATTGCCTCTTCAAACATTACATGTCCTTATCCTTGAAGCAAACACACTCCCATATTCATGGGGAAATATTTCATGTTGGAATTAGCAAGTTGCTGAATTGATGTCACCTGGTCCATCTTTAATGTATTCTCCTCTGTTCCAATCTGTAATATCATCCCAGCTCTGCAAAGCTGACTGAAGGTTGTGCCAAGTTCAAATGAAGTGTCTATTTATCAATGGGAGGTTTCCTGCTGGAGCCAGAGATGTTAATATTGAATATGCCTAATAGCATTTTTCAAACTCGAACAGTCCTGACTCACTGCTAAACATCTTGAAACAGAAATTTCGACTGATGGGTGCATTCTGCCTTGGAAATGCCTCCTGGAAATACAGCTTGTCATATTTTACAATTGTCCCCATAAAACTAGCCAGAAAAGGGGCCTGAGGAAGTCCAGGCTGTTCACAAAACAGGCAGCAGAGTTCAGATTTTCGTGTCCCAAAGAATATTTCTGTGGGATATAAGGTGGAGGTTGTTAATTACACACTTTACTTACACCTGTCTTGGGAGAGAAGTGTCAGCTCCTGATGCTGTAATGGAAATTGCTCTTTTCTTCACATCTGCTTTATCATCCTAATACACCATGAAATTGGACAAGAATTTAAAAAGTATAATCCTGTTTGCCTAAAACCCCCAAACCCTACTCAATCCACCTCCTCTGCCTGTCCTGTTCTCCCTTGTGCAGCTTTTGAGCTCCATGACCAATTCTTACCGATTTTCAGGGACTGTGTAACCATCTCAAAACTAAGGCATCTCTCCAAGCTCTACAGAAATAGAATCCTAAAGTTTGCATTAAGAATACATCCTCATTTTGTATTGAAAACAGGGGGGCAGGGAAGAAAAATAATACCTTCATTTGTCCTGTCCCTTTCCTCCTCCCCAGGAAGGGGATGTTATGAACTCCTCCTTTGGGTGAGAAACTTGGGCTGGAATTCACTTTAGTGGGCACCAGAGAATCCAACGCCGAGAGACAAAGCCATAAGAAAGCAAAGCTTCATTAGTTTCATTGCTCATGGAAGTGCTTGTTAATACAGACACTCCATTTTTAAAATGTGTTCCTCTGAGCACAGAGCCTGTCTGGTGGAATTAGAGCTCTGCAGCAAATGGGCCCCTTGCCAGTTCCAAGGAACACAAATTAAGGCTCTGATGTTGGGAGCGTTTATGCGCGTGCTTAATTTTACAAACCAGAGGGAGTCGTCACAGATCTGAAGTTGAAAGAGTTTTGTGAGTGCTTGCAGGCTGTTTGTGGGGGACTGGAAATAGCCCTCGTTTTGGGATGTGGTGTGTTTGCAGAGTGTCAGCTGAGTGCAGCACTTGCAGATCCAGCTTTGGAGTGAAACTGGAAGGAGGAGATTGAGGACATTTGTGGTTCCAAGTTTTCTGATGAGATGGTGGGTTTGGGTTCAGCAGTTACAAGGTCTACACAGGTTGTATTGTCCTTAAAACCAGAAAAAAAAAATTGTTCTTTGGGAGAAAAGCTAGTGGATGTCAAGTTAGTTATAATCAGCAACAGCAACACTAGACTTAGAGGGGAAAAAACTGGTAACCAAGGTGTGTGCCTGTGAGATCTGCCCGAAGGCAACTCTGCATTTTCAGTATTTTGCTCCATGATTTTCCTTTTCTCAGGCCTGTCTCAGGCCTGTGCTCCATTCAGAAGTGCAGCCCTGGAGTGTGTGCTCCAGGAAGGGAGGGAACAGAGCACCCAATGTTGTGTGTGTACAGAAAAGAAGACTTTCCCCAGCCTCGGGGAGCAAATGAAAACGAGCTGTTGATTAAAAGCAGAAGACAACCAAGGAAGGAGAGATCTGAGAAGGAGGCTCAAGGATAGCCTGACAGATTTGCACCAGGGGGAGGTTTGGTACTGCCAGTTCTCCTTGCTTGCAGAGTATGTTCCTCCAAAGCCTCAACCCTCTCTTCCAAAAACACTTAAGTGGGTTTAAAAATACTCTTTCAAAGATTTAGACAGAATTTCTCTGAATGCTTAATCCAACCTGTTGTAAAAACATGGATGCTGGAAGGGGAATGGACTCATCAGGAATTCAGCATGGGTGCACTCAGATCACACCTCCAGTGAATTGGAAACACTCTGCCTGTTCCTCCCCATTTAGGACTCCAGGATGTTATAATTTATGTCTAAATATTGCAGCCCACATTTGTCTGTGACATTGAACTACTGCACATTGTTTGGAAATAGAAGGGGGCTATTTTTCAAACCCTGAGAAGATGAACAGGTAAGGAAGGCTCTCTGGGAAGATTTTATCACACAGGCTCTGCTTCCAAGCACAATTAATGAAAATGTATATAATAGTTATAGAAACAATTTACTTAAACCCCCCAGACTTTTAGCCTGATTCTCCTCTCATTTCCATTAATATAGATTGGGACTATCTCCCTCTGAATCCCAAGGTAAATTATCAGCTGATTTCTGTTAACTCAGTGAGGTAAAACTAATGGAGCAAGAATTAGACCCTTTCCATTAGCTGCTATATGTTCTTTCACATTTGAAATTAAGATTATACCTGACTGCGAGAGTAATAAAACATTACAGCCATTCTGCTGAGTTATTTCACTGACCTTAGTTGTTCCATTAAAAATGATTGCCACCAACATCAGCATTTCCATTTTGGATGATTTTTATAGATGTCTTGCCTGTGCATGCCAGAAAATTTGCCAGTACCGCCACAATACTCTCAGAAAATGGATGAAAACTCAAAAAAAAAATCCCAATATCAGATACAGATTGTTTTTTTAAGGTATCTCAGAATGAATTCAGTCTTATTCAAAAAAAGGAAGAGGAAGTTGGGGGGAGGGAAGAAACTGTAAATCCAGGTGTCATTTTTGCTTGATTAAGGATTCCTTTAGGATAAAAGAATAGAACATTTTGGGGAAAAAAAAAAAAAAAAAGCCCTNAAAGAATAGAACATTTTGGGGAAAAAAAAAAAAAAAAGCCCTGCAAAATTCAATCTTAGAGGGTTGAGGGAAAAGCTAGTGACACTCTCCCCATTTGCTGGGAATAAAGTGAAAAGAAATTTCCCTGGCTGTATTTTTCATAGGCTGCCATTATTATGTTTATATACTTGTTTTCCTCCACTGTGTATTTTGGAAAACAACCTCAATCTTTTCGATGGCATCTGCAGCAGGAGGCAGAGCTCTCCCTGCACACATTTTGGAGCTGTTAGCCTCGTTTGTAGTCTGGAGGATTTTCTGTAAGCTTGAACTATTCATTGTGTTGAAGTACCTGGTTTCCATTAAAGTCTGATTAGATTTTAATGCCCAACTTTCTCGGGCTTCTTAGGAAATCCCAGCTATCAGGCATAAATAATTTCCCAACTACTTCAAACAGCCCTGGCTTGTAATTAAGCAGAGCTCTATTCAGGTTAGGGAAGAACTGATGTGAAATGAAGGTGACCCAAACTTCAGAGGAATTTTAGTGAAAGCTGAGACTTCGATTAGTTCAGCTGTGAGCAGCCTGTCCTCCTGGCTATGAACTTTAGAGAGGATTTTAAATATGCACAAAGGAACATACAGATTGTGCAGATATGGGATTAAAAGCAGATATTTGGCTCTGAAAAGGAGTTATAACCTATCAGTTCATCCTCTCTGCATGTTACACCTGAGAAGATGCTCACAGAATAATAAAAATGGGGAGTGATGTTTGTGTCTCGGGATGTTGGGAGCAGCAGAGACAGATCCCAGAAGGAAGCTCTGGCTGGTTTCACCAATGTGTCTGAGCAATCTTGATTATTACAGGGCTGCTTTGCCTCCCTCAGGTATTTCCACCAGTTTGCAGAAGCAGAAACCCAAACTTGAGCAAGGAATCTGTGCTCGTGCTCGAGGATGGCGCTGACACTGACTGGAGGGAATGGAGCTGATTTCTGCCCGGTGCTTTGGACCTCAAAATAATCTTCCCTGGAATATGAGAGATGATGCAGGAGGAGGAAAAGCAAAGCAGAGGCAGCCCAGTGACACGAGGTGCATGTGTAATGCTGCCAGCAAGCCTAGGGAAAGAAAATATTCCGTGTGCAAGTCAGAGCAGGCTGAGGTTTGAGGCAGGAGCCAGAAGCAGCCAGCACATTACTCAGCCGTACTCCTGCAATCCAACCTCTCTAGATTTCATCCTGGTGCTTTCTGAATCACAGCTCTGAGGTGTCAAGCACTGGCAGGAACAGGCAAGCAAGGGCTGTCTTAGTTGTGGGGTCTTTTTAATCTTCATTATGGTTACCTGCACCAAAATCCTACTTCGAGTTTCTTGTCTCTCCTGTTTCTTGTTATTCCGACTGCTTAGGACATTATTACCTCTCCTGTCTTATTTTTGGGATCTTCCTGCACATACTGCAACGTTAAATAAAATTTGTTAACTATAAAAGCAACAAAAATTGTTATAAACTCTGATCCTGCTTCCAGGGAAATAATGCTACAACTGTCATTAATTTTCAGCCAGCAGGAGGTGGAGAGTTTTCATTCATCCTCTTTACAAAGTAAAGATAGAAGAGTTCTCCTTCAGCATGGATGATGGAATGAAAACTGTGTTCAGCAACAAAATATCTAAGACTTTCTGGTCATATAAGTACAGTAAAATTTAAAATAAATAAACTCAACATTTTTATTTTCCCTCATGCTATTTGCCTATTTATTACTGTTTCTCCTCTATTTTCTTCTATTTTTTTTTTATCCCATCCTCTTTCCCTGTAATTTCTCTTACTTACACATTTTCTTCTCTGCTGTCAACTGGCATAAAATGGGATAAAACCAGTTCTTGATCTCTCCTTAAAATTTTCAGCATAGGAAAAAGTTGTTGCTTGTGTTTAAACACTCCAAAACTGATTTCTAAACTAAGAACAGACATGAGAATAATAAACTCCCAGATTTTCAGATCACTGCAGTCATTGCCTGTCACCCTGGATAATGAGGTTGAACAGCTTTGCTCAGTAATTCATCCACCATTCTCTATGGTTATACTTCCTTAAATCCAACTGCTTCGGATTCAAGAGTATCACTGAGCAGAAAGTCCATTTAATTCCAAAAAAATAAGTGATTTTAATAGCTAGAATGTTCATTTCAAACTTGAATTAGCCTCACTCCAGCAAAAATCTTTTTAATATCTTTTCTTTCTGCTCGATCAAAGACTTGTTTACCAGCACAAGTTCCTCGTCCATCACTGGAATAGAGGCAGGCATGAGGAATGGGAGCCTGCAGGAGCAGCAGGAGCTCCCACTGCCACACAACCAATATTTATGGTGGGGCTGTGACCATGTGCCCCAGCACAAATCCATCCTGGCCATGGATATTATTGAATGGTTCAACGTGGGTCTGTTGCAGGAAAGAAAGGCAGGATATAAAGGATCTGTGTGGCCTCATCCTGTTTGTCAGGGCAGCTCTGTGGGTGCTCAGGTGGGGCTGCAGCCCCTGATCCCCCTTGATCCCCATCTGTCCCCATGAATCTGACCCAGCAGGGCATTTCTCCAGGGTACAGGAGGCAAAGGGCTCTCCAAAGGCAGGGCAGGTGGCAGAAGGGCTCCTGTGGCAACACCATCCCAAATCCAGAGTACTGCCAGAGCCCTGAGGGCAGCAGCTCCCATGAGGGCCAAGAATAAAACTCCAAACTCTGCTTTTGTGAGCCATGGTGTTTCTTCAGGCATCACAAATTCCTGCCCATAATGGCTGGCATCTGTCTTGCCAGGCAAACAGCTGGGAGAAGCCAAACATGAGCACTGTGCTCAGACACCCCCTGTTCTGCTCCCAAATCCACACCTCAGGGGCTGGGACTCCCTGGGACACAGCACAGTGCAGATATGAGATCTCCTGGAGTCTCCAAACACTCCTCTCCACCATCTGTCCCAGCATTTATGGTGGATTTGCTGCTGTTCAAGACAAAGAAACTATAACTCTTCTGCAAAGAAAATCCTAGAATGACCCAAACCATCCTTGCAGGAGCAGCCCTGGAGCAGGAAGGGTCACACTGGGGCACGGGGCACAGCCACAGCCAGCAGAGCAGAGATCAGCACTCAGCTGCCAACACAGAATTTGTGCTCCCAAGCCGAAGAGGAGGAGGTAAAACCAGCTGGAAGGACAAACAACACCTCTCTAGCAGCACAGAGAAAAATCATCGGGCTTGGAATATCAGCAGCTGCATTTCAATGTGCTCTGGAATGGAAAGAAAACTTATTTTTTTCATTTTTTAAACAAGTGAGACCAATGAAATTATGGTGGAACTTGAATATTCTGCTATTTCTGTCGCAATCTGGGGGTATTTTGAGGGCTGATCCTATGAAAGATTCATGGGAATTTGTTTCCAGGACAGGAAATTCTGTGGCGTGGTTCCCATTATCAGCTCTGCCAAATCCCAAACCCTGGGGAAGGCAACGTGGACAGAACATTTCCTTCCCTTGCCACACCAAATATTGCACTGCACCACTGCCTGGTAATAGAGAAAGAAAAGGGAAAAAAGTGGATTGTGGGGATGTATTTGTGAATAAATCAGCGAGCTGCTCCATCTCTTTGCAAACACATTAACTTGGAGTGACAGAGACACCCAGATTCCTCAAGTGTTTGCCTCAGACTGCTCTCAACCTCACTTAAACAGCACTTGAAAGAAATAATGGGTATTAATTCAGACACTTAGATATACTTTTCAAAACTGCAGCAAAAAAATTGACTGTAGATTTGTGCTGGAAGAATGTAAGACATCAGCATTTAGATAAAGATGAGAGCTGAATTTTTAAAATAGCACCTTNTTTTTGTGCCTGTACTAATTGCAAAAGCACTTTATATTTGGAATAATTGTCCTACATTTGTTTTCTGCTATGCACACATCTGCAGGAAAAGAAAAGGAGAAGAAATGGAGGTTTCAAAGAATCCTAAATGCTGAAATACAATTTATAGATATTTTCATGAATAAAATTCAGTTCATGGCCAAGAATTCACTTACTTCTTCCCTTCTTTTTTTTACATACCTTTTTTCTTTTATACTG
>PYHW01010591.1:1787757-1803192 GCA_013186435.1 Turdus rufiventris | reverse complement strand
GAACTTTGAGATGAGATAAAATAAACAACTCTGGGAACAACAGAAGAGTCTCCTGACTCTTTCTCTGGTGCTGGGGCTGGGACACAGACACTCTAAAACAGCACAGAGACTCTAAAACAACACAGGTGGTGGGCTCAGGCTCCAGAGACACCACTGACCACATTCCTGCTGCCCAGATCCCCACAGAGCCACCACAGACCCTGCAGAGGCTCCTCTGACAGCAGAACCAGCCTGGGGAACCCTCAGGGGTTGGTTTCATTCATGCCCCAAATCCAATCCATGATGAGATTTTGATTCACAGCACCTCGACTGGGTGTACACAGAGCTCAAGTGCTTGGATGAGGACTCTGAGTGTTTGCAGCATTGTTGGTGTTGGAAGAGCTTTCCAGTTTCACAAATACGTTATGGTAGTTTTCCCTTTCAGAGTTTCAGAAGCTAAAAGTAGAGGAAAAGTCTAAAAAGGCAGGAAAAATCCAACTCTCAGAGTAGAGAGTTTGTAGAGCTTTGAAATGCATCCTCTGGGAATTGCTGTTCATCCTTTTTCTACAAAAAATACCCCCAAACTTGCACATTGATTTCATACTGGTTATTTTATTATTATTTTATGCAATAACAGCTAAAAGTACTCAGGGTTTGGAGATTTTTTTACATTTTTTTGTAAGCACAGAAGCTCCATTCTCTTCTCACCAGCACTTTAAATGAAGGTAAAAATTGAAGCTGATTAATGATATTTGTATTTTTATTTTTTAATAAGGGATGGAGCAGGAGGAAGGAAGCAAGTGACCAATCAGATAATAAACATATGTTTATCTTAATTTAATGTTTATCTTAAGAGCTTTAAAGCCATAAAGAGAAGCGCACACAGCAAGTTTGGTGAGACAGCTCCTCCAGCCACGCTGGGGTGGTGCTTTGAGAAACCCCATGACCCAGAACAGCTTTTGTGTGGCCTGAAGGAAGATTCCAAGGAAGAAAGACAGAAAGAACTGAGATAAGAGGAGGAGGGTTGGGTTTTTTGTTATGGCTGAAGGGCAGCTGCAAGGGAAGGTGTTTTGGGGGGTTGGGAAGAGAAATGAGTAAAACTGGGAGAGTTTGGAGCAATAGGGAGAAGAGGCAAAGGTGACTTGAAAATCAAGAATTCAAGGGAAAAAAATGACTGAGTAGCAGGGGAGATTTGGGAAGGAGGGTTAAGATGTTACAATTCTGGTTGTGTTTATAATAATGAAGAGATCAAAAGCCTCAGTTTGAAGTGAATTAACTTGTGCAATACCTTCCACTATTCTATTTAAAAGTATTTTGCATTTCTCCTTTGAAGATGAACTGAATTTAGAATTATTCCAGGAAAGACCAACTTCTGCACATGAGAACAAGGAGCAGGTTTGTGGCATGTGAAATGCAGCAGATGTGTAAAGTTAGGACATGCAAACTTCTCTGTAACACAGAGAAATATTCCTGTTCCAGCATTCCCCTGCCCAGGCAGCTCAGGGTTATGCACTGGGTTTTGTTAAATGCATCTTCATGAAATTCTGCTGTTCTGGAACACGTGGAGGAGACAATCCACAGATCCTCAGCAATCCACAGAATGCCACCACATCCAATTTTCTAAAATATCTCATGATTCACACCTGCAAGTGAAATAGCAACAACCCAGAGCTGGCTTTTTACCCATTACCCACTGGAAAGTGTCGGTGCCTTGTGTATTTACAGTCATATGCACAAAACCAGAGCCTGAATCATCAGCTCCTGCTGCAGACAAGGGACTTGGAACTGTGACTTGGATGGATAATGGTTGGGAATAGAACTTCTCTGTTCATGCAGCTTGCAGGGAGTCAGTCTGAGTCAAACAGAAAGGAGAGACTCCCAGACTTGGGAAAGAAACTTAAATCAATATGAGGATAAAAACTCAATGCCCTGGGATGTCCTTGAGAAAGGCACAACTTTCAGATCAAACACCTGCTTCACTCTGGCACATCCAGGTACCTTGGAGTTGTGATTATTCCACTTGGAATTTTCTGGGGAGGACCAGATCATCCCCAGGTGAGACAAGGAAAAAGACAGGGCAAGTTATTATATAAAACCTCATTGAAAAGCTCAGCTCATTTCAGAAAAAAAATATTTTCAAGGACCCAACCCAACGTCCTGATCTCTGTTCTTCACTTTGTATCCACTGCCCACCCAGATGTCCCTACCTGCCAACTTCCACTGGCAAATCATACAACTTAAAATCCTGCTTGAAGTATCCAGCCTCTTACACCCAGCCAGAAATCAGATAAATCAGGCAAATAAATTATATTCAGGATCTTTCTGCTCCTGGCTGGGTGCCCCTAAAGCCAATGCAGTGTCAGGACATGCCACGGAGGGGATGCAAACCTCAGGGCATTGATATCCCCTGGCAACTGCACAAATCAAAAGGGGGGGAAATGGAGAATTCTACAGCGTCCTGCAGAGCAAACCCACCAGCAGGGAGCTGAGCCTGGCTGTCACTGCTGCCTGGGCCACGGGAGGCAGGAGGGATCTGCCTGGATCCCTCTTGCTGTTCCACATCTGAAAAATGAAGTGCAGGAGCTCTGTGGTAGCTCTTTGAGAGGGTGAAGCATCAGTCACGCTGCTCCCCGAGAGCTCTGCACTTCCAAAAGCCTTTTGGAGTCATTACCAGCCCTTGGAGGGACTGTGAGTGCACTTGACTGCTTTGAGCAGAGGTATCAGCACACAGAATTGCACCTTTAAATAAGGTATAACCTTCACAATCAGAGCGAACACAAATGGCAAAACATTGCAGAAAATAATTAATGGGAGCAGTTTGCTCAAGTTGCTAAGATGGATTTTGGTACAAATTGACTCACCTGTTTTTTTCCCTCCTGGCGAATCCACGGTTTGCTTCTCTCTAACATTGTCTTTGCTTTTTCAAGAGCATATCAGATTTGATTTGAAAGTAGAGCAAACAATATATTTTTTTTAAAGTCTTCATGTATATTTTATCCTAAAGCGATCTGTATCATTATTGATTGTTCCTGCAATAAGAAAGTTAATAGGATGAATTGCAAGTAGTTGCCATAGAAACTACCATTGGTCTCCTTCTCTTGGAGAGGAAGCACACAATTAATTTGTCTTTTAACCTACTTTATTGCTGCAAAGTCCATACAAATGCAGCAGCACAGGTCCAGATTCATTATACACTTCTGTGTCACTGTCCTCCTAAATCACCTTTTCAGATACACTTTTGAAAGTGTTTATTGGAAAGAAAATTTTGATTCCGTGTATTTTCCTGCTGTCTAATTCGCCCAGATGAAAGCAGAGGTGGTGAGGGAAGGAGGATTCATTCTTCTCCCACCATTTATCCAACATTTCCCTGCCCTGCCAGCAGAACACTGGAGCAGAGCATCCCTGGGGTCAAACCCAGCAGCTCTGAAGCCAACACGCCCTTCTGGGCTAGACTGGAGGGGCATTGCATGTTCTCATTTAATGGATTTTATTTTGATGCTTTTATCACGCCCTTTTGCCATTATTAATGCAGGTTTGGGCAGCTGTACCTGAGTAAGGACTTTGGGATTTGGCACACATGAAACCCACCCATTCCAGGTCAGTCAGAGGAAAATACCTGTTATCTTCTCTGGACTTTTCTGGGGCTGTTTCCCCAGTACAGACATTAAAACATAGAGAAACAATGGAAGAAAATGTTTCTCATTTGGTTTGCACTCCCTTTATACCATAGAAACTCCACATCCTTCTGTAACTGCTACTTCCCAGCTGTAAATCAGAACAGCAAACGCTTTGATATTTCCCTTTCTTTGAAAGGAACCAGGTTTTATGGGGGAACCTTGTTCTGAAGGTTCTCCCGGTGGCACACGGACACTTTGTGTTTCACTCTGGCTAAGAAAGGACAGAGTAGCATGACTCAAAAGAGGAGTATAAGCTTCGATGTGTGCAATTTTAATATTTATTTTTTAATGCTAAAAATATCCAGAAATAAATCCATAAAATAATACTGATAGTGTCCGTATGTATCAAGCAATAATCTGTGCAAGTATTTAACATAAAGGAATCCCTCCCCTCTCATTTCCCTCCATTGGGCCCACCTCCTACAACTTCAACCCTCAGCTGAAACCCTTCTTAGATCCTGTCTGGACATCAAAACTTGCTGAAACGTGGTGTTTTGGTTTTTTTTTGGGGGGGGGGGTTTGTTTTGTTTTGTTTTGTTTTTTGTTTTTTTGGTTTTTTTTTTAATATATAGTTTATTTTTTGATCAGCTGATGAAATTGTTTTTTACATGAAAAGTGAGCTCATGCTTTTCTTCTCATGCAAATGCTGTAGCCAGTGCAGGGAAATTATGAGAAGAATGTCTTTATAGAAAAAACAACCCAAAAGAAAACAACTTGAAACAAACAACTGAGGATTTAAAAACCTTAACAAATGAAACGGAGTTCACAAATTAAAAAAAAAAAATCTGAAGATTAGTAGATGAAAGAACAGTTAAGGTAATTAAAATAGTAATACAAAAGTGAGATTTTTTTTTTTTTTTAAGTGTGAATTTTTTTCCCCCTCTCCTTTGTTATGAGCCTGAAGTGAACTTTTGTTTTGCTTTTTAAGAGAAAGCAGTGGCTGATCTATTCATGTTTGTTGACAAAAGCACTTCCACAGCTCTAGGAGGAAGAAAGGTTTGGTGGAAAAGAGGTGTCAGTCACTTCCCACAGTAACAGTGGTACCTGAGAGGGGGAAAGACAATAGAAAAACACTTTCTGAAAGGACTTGCCTCCTGAGTGGCAATAAAACAACCACCCCAGACTCTATTCTCCATAGAAAAATGATTTCCAAGCGAACGCTTCTCCTCATTTCAGTCCTTCAAGGTCAGCCTGTGTACAGGTGGAGACAGGAACCACAGCCAGGACAGGTTGCAAAGCCCTTGTCCCATTTTTGTGTGTTTTAGCTAAGCCTGGCTCAGTGTATGGGTGTTAGTTGTGCCTTTAATCTCAGGTTCAATTTAGGATTTCTCGTCAGCAGGATTAGAGCTCAGTGCCTGCTCCCACCACCTTGCAAACACAGGCATCCAGCAAGGATAAAGTGAATTAAGGGAGAAGATTCCCAGACTTTTATGGCTTTGTGTTGTCAATGCCCTGGTCGCCTGCAGGCCTCGTTCAGCTCCATTTCCTCCACCCAAAGAATGCACACTCCTCACACAAGACAGCAGATTTATTTCCTTTACTGTGCCTAATTATTTTTCAGAGGACAGAGAAAACAGGGATTTCTTCCCCTCAGGACTCTGATGCACCTGGAGAGAGCACAGCCTGTGTGTTTGGGAAGAGGTAGCCTTGCCTCTGTGAGGGATAGATGAGATGGTACCCAAAACCAGGAGAAGTTTTTCAGAGCTTGGAAACCATCCGAGTGATTCCATCCCATCCCATCCCAGTGATCCCATCCCATCCCATCCCATCCCATCCCATCCCATCCCATCCCATCTCCCCCAGCCTCAGCAGCACCATCCTGGTGATTCCAGCACCACTGGAATAGGGACACCCCAAAATCAAACCCTCTAACTGTGCTGTCCCTCTCACCCCATCCTTTATTTCTGGATTCTTCCCCTCTATCCTTAAACAGTTCATCTGGCTGAGACAGCAAACCCTGTTTCTGCTGCTCACAGCCATGCCCAGTTTTTGGATGCTTTTAACATCCTGCAGCCTACAGGAACACGAATTTCCACAAGAGAAATCAGGGCTTTGTATTGTCACCATTATTTCTGCATTTAGGCCATAAATGCTGCAATCAAACATGCAGATTATCACTGCAGCTTCAATCCATGGCTGCATTTTATGAGTTATGAACTTTTTGTGTGTTATCAAAGAAGCTTCCAAATTAGAAAAAGGAAAAAAAATTTCCTTGCTCCAGCGTTTTTTAAATTATGAGGATATTTATTCAGGTTTTCCCTCATGTTTCTTTTGTGTACCCCAGGCAGGTTATTTTATGAATACCAAGGGACTGGTTCTATTTTTATTGCCCCAGTGGGTTGTGATGTCAGTGGAGTTATTTTGAATAACCCTATTATAAAATAGGTCAGGATCAGGTACTTTTAGTGGATGAAGAGTGTGGTTATTACCCCTTATTAAAATTTCCCATTGAGCTTTATAAACTTTTGCAATGCATCAGCAGAACTTGTGATGAAAGCTCTAAGAACCAGAGTTTTAGTCATTATTATTATTTATATATTCGATGTTTTGTTGTTATCCATTGCCCTGCAAGTCCCATTTCATGGTCTGCTCTGAAGGGCTGTGGGCAGTTGAAAGATTTGGTTGCTTTGCTTGACTCTCCCAACACCTCCTCATTGCAATTGTCATCATTAACTTCATTATAGAATTAATTTATATAATAAATGATATAAATAATCATAAATAAATTGTGTGTTTTACCATAGTGCTGGCTGAACACAGACCTGGCTCTGCTGGGCACTGGAAAACTGAAAAAGAGACCTGAAACACAACAAAAAACCAAAAAAAAACGTGGGCAGAAATGTCTCAGGATGAGTTAGATGGACAACATCAGAGCTGGGAGAGGGAGAGACACCCAGAGGGAGCAATGGGAGCAAACCCATTTTTCCTGTTTTGTTTCGATTTCAGTGGAGCAGGACCTGGCTCCAGCAGGATTTAACCCCTCACAGAGTTAACCAAAAAGGAAGGGAGGGTTGCTGCAAGCACTCAGCCAGTTCGGGTGAAAAACAATTCAGTCAAAAAGCTGCAGGGGATTTTGGATAGTCTAATCTGATCAATAACTCACACCCCAAGGGCAGCAGCATTGTCTAAAATTGTTCCCTGCTCCTGCTGTCCCCCCAGCCACTCAGGCACCTTCCACCACTTCCCTTTGCATTCTCAGACCCAATTCATGATCATGAAAACCACCCTTCACCACTTCCCTTTGCATTCTCATCATCCAATTAATGATCATGAAAACCACCCTTCACCACTTCCCTTTGCATTCTCATTATCTAATTCATGGTCATGAAAACCACCCTTCATCACTTCCCTTTGCATTCTCATCATCCAGTCCAGAAGTTTCTTTCCCCACCTTTCAAAGATTGCAGGATGTTGGTGGGCAATAAATTTTAGATAAGTTTTAGACCCAGACATCATCTCCCATCCAAATTCCAGCCCTGTGGGGGCTGTGGGCACAGAACCCCCCATTTGGCAGCTTTGGGGCTCCAGAATTGGCAAGGAGAGGCTCTGACCAGCAGAGAGGGAAGGCAGCAGCAGGTTCCGGAGCTCCCTGGGCATCAGACATGGGAGATGCAGAGAATCATGGAATGGTTTGGGCTGGGAAGGACCCCAGGGGAGGCACAGAGCTTTCTGTCACCCCACAGGTTTTGGAGGAGCTCAGGGTGGGCTCAGGGTGTCTCATTAGAAAGAGAAGAAACATCTCACTTGCTCACCTCCATGGAAAATTCCTTTTAAAAAGGCTCATAATGAACCCCAGGAGATTGTCCCTTTTCCCAGCTCCTCCTGGGAGCTGCTTGATTGCCAAATCAAGCCTGGATACCCGAAATTACAGGCAGGACTGTGGCAAATATAGCTTTTTTAAGAGCTTGTATTTCTTGCAGCAGGGATGACAGAGCTGTGTGTTCCCATTAAGGAAGAGCTGGAATGCTGGAGGCCTCACTGGAAGTGTGCTGCTGCTGCTGCCTGTGCTGCCACACACGTTTGGGATCATTATTTGGCTAATGACATTAATGAATTTGTCCAGCCTGCTGCAGCAGTTCAGTCCCATCATCATTCTGTTCTTTGGGAAAATGTTAAAAGCATAAGCTGAGGGGGAAAAAAAAAATCAAACTGATTTCCCAGCCAGAGAAAACTATTGCATCTAAATTGTACATTAGCTGGGCTGTGTTCCACACAAAGGAACATGAACTTCTGCTGCACCATTTTTTTTCATATTCAAGATAATTATGTATTTGTCCTTGCCTTACCTTGTTCCTTTTTTGCAGCTCTAGTTACTTTTTTTCTAATAAGAACTCATTTAAATGCTCAGATTAATAAAAAGACTGGTCAATGTGATAGGTTATTCGAACAAAATCATGTGCTAAATCCTCCTCTGCTGTTAACTGATTCCACTCCAAATGATGTGCAGCAGCTGAGGCTTCAGCCCCACAGCATTTCTGAATGAAGAACACTTCTGGTTTCCATCGGTGTGTGCTTTCTGGATGGTTTTTAATGTGAATCATTGAGTGGATGAGGGAACAGGGGTGTGGGGGGTCCCCAGGACATTCAGAGCCCTTGGTGTTCCTGACCAGCCTCACGTGGGAATCCCACTGGGGTCTAAGATCAGGGCTCTTAATCTGGTTTGAACTCTGCTGAGGGACAGGTGCTCCTGCCATGGCTGTGACCCCAGTCCAGCTGGATTGGCTTCTCCAGCTGCACCTTGGACCTGTTTGTCCCCACGGGTTGGTTTGGTGGGCTCAGCTCTTGTTACCCCTGACCTGCCCTGCTCAGGCACCATGGGCTGGCTCTGGTGGGGAAGATCCCAAAGAACCTTGGGGTGTGCTGCTGAGGGAATTTTCCAGCCTGAATGACTCTGTGTTGTGGAGGAACCTTGTCTTGATGGGCTCTGAATTTTTTTATTTTTTTTAATATATATATAAGTTTTAAAAGCTGTACAGGAAACAACGTGAGTGTCAGCACTTATTGCTCCTGGTTTTGCACCAGAACTCCCCAGGTTTTAGGGACATTTAAATGCCTGTGGGTTGTTCTGATGGTGACTTTACACCAGAAGGTTTTTGCCCTTCCTAGACACCATTTGACAGCAGTTTTCCTTGGCATCCCCTTTCTACCCGGGGCTGACTGCAGCAGGTGGCACCTCCTGCGCTCCTGTTCCTGCATCTCCTGTGGGAGTGTGGCTCGTTCCAGGGGTGCTGTTTGTCAGCAATCAGCAGGGCTCTTGTGTCTCCAACAATGGAACCACGGCGAACACAGCTCTGCACAAAAGACTGTAAAATAAAGCAGATTATCAAGTACAAAACCCATAATAATCCTGCTCAAATTCCACAAGGTAAATTTGCTCACGTCTCTGAAGGACAATAGGATTGTCATGGCATTTGGGGAAAATAAAAGCAACTCTAATATTGCATGAACTTCCTGCTTTCTTTTTTTTTTTTTTTTTTTTTTTTTCCTTCTGCTGGTTCATCTCGAGACTGCTGCAACAAATCCTGTGTCTGAGCAAATCATCCAACGTGATTAGACCTTGGATTCCTGCTTGTAGATGAGCCTAGAGGAGAATGTCCAAGATCTTTGAAGCTGAAAATTGAAAAATGAATAGCAGAGGGAAGCCAGATCTCGGAGCTCATGTACAGCCCTGCAGAATGCTTCACCAAACCCCTCAGTAATTGCACTCAGCAGATCCGCTGCTCGCCTTCCTCGCCTTCCTCGCCTTCCTCGCCTTCCTTGCCTCTTACCTCGGCGCTGGTGAAGCAGGGAGGCAAAATCAAGTCATAAGCATGTTTTAACCTCTAAATTTCACTCTACCTGTAAAACAAGAGGTTGCATTAACCTTTGAGAGAGGGAGTAATAGCTGATAATTTATATGTGCAATTTGAGGGAAGCACGGTTCCGTGGGGTGATTACTGCAATAAATAACTGAGGTAGAACACCCTTGTCCTAACATAAACCCAACTTCATTTTTCCCCATCCTCTGCATGAGGAGTGGAGCGGGGAGGGCCTGGGGGAGGGAAGGAAGCTGGAAGGGAAGCAGCTGCAACTTTCCCATGGAAGCCAAAGAGATGGGAGACGAGGATTTAAGAGCCAATAGAAGAGATCCCAGTTTTTTTTCTGCGGTAACATCAGTGTGTTCCCACTGTGTTAGGACAAGCAAAAATAGAGAGGCACTAGCAGAGGCAATATATGCTATTGTACAGGTAAATTGTTTAGGGCAAGAACTGTCCTTTAGTTTTATGGGAACATTACCTGGCACAACCTTGTTCAGCCCAATGAGTAGAATTTCACTGAGCTGTGAGCCAAAGTGATGGCAATACTATTACACAGGTAATAAGAAGTCTATGACCTTTGATAAATATTTTTGGCTTAGCTTCATTTTAATTTAAGAATGTCTATATGTAGCAGGAACATCCATCAAGGTAAAACCTCCCTTCTAAAGCAGCTGAAATGTTGGTTGCCTGTGCCAGCCCTGCAGTGTGCTTTGCTGCAGGAGCACTGGTTGCTTTATCTCTTTAGTCTGTCTTTTCTAATCTATTTTTTTTCCCCACCCCTGTCTGTTGCTAAGCTTAATAAATAAAATACAGGAGAGCCCAGTAGGAAACCCATTCCAGGAGAGAGTTTGCTGGGTTGAGAGGTTGTTGTAAAGAACAATGGGGTCTCTTTACACCTTTTTCTCGATTCTCCACCATGACAGCTCCTGGCTGTGCCCATTTTGCCTTTCCCTCCCTGGCCAAATGCACTCAGGCAGATTTTGGCTGGATATCCCTGCTGGAGGAGCTGCTGCAGGGTGGTGGGAGCAGATGGGCTCTGGTGAGAACCCACAGAAACCTCCAAGGCACCAAAGGGAGCTGCTCTGAGCAGGTTCTGCCCACCAGGCAGGTGGCCACTGTCTGTCCTCCCAAAGATGCCCAAGGACAGCCCCGAGGGGCTCTGCTGCCCTGAGAGGGGCACTCAGAGGAGGGATGGCCCCACTCTGCCCATCCTGAGCTGCAAACACCCCTGGAGCCTTCTCTGCTGCCAACAGAGCATGCAGCAAATTCCCTGAACTCCCAGCTCAGCCCCAAGCCCCAGGTTTGCACTCCCAGCCCTGCATTTGTGACTTTACCCTGCTCCCCTTGCCCAGCCAGCCCTCGTTATTCCTGGGGCTATTATGGGAGAGCTGAGGTGGCTGTGATTACTGTGATTTTTAATGGTTTTTTTAATGTTTAACACCTAGCAATAACTATCCAGCAGCCTCATTCCACTGGCCTGGTGCCTGTGGCCATAATGAGCATCTCTAGCAGGGAATTGCAGCTCACTGCAGATGAGGGAGCCTGTAGTTCAGTCCTCATCAAGCTCCTGGGTGTATAATCAAAGAGAAGTTGACAGAGAAATTAGAGTTGAATGCAGAAATGATTTATTGGTTTTCTTTCCATAGTGAAGAGTTTGTTTTTTGTTTTTTTTTTTAACTTAAAATATTTTCTTCGCTGAAAATCCAAATGTGTCATTCAATTTTGAGTTTCTAACACCTTTTCAAACTCTGCACTAGGAGTTCTGGAAATATTCTAAATTAAGAAAATCAGAGTCAAACTCTTGTGGGTTTTTTGTCAAGTGACTATTACTCAGACGTGACCTACCTGCCAAACACTTCATGATTTTCTTCCCTAAATCTATTTCTCAGTGCATGAGCACTCCTACCAGAAGCCCACCCACCCCAACTGCCCACAGCCAGCTGAATCTCTGAGACAATAACACTTCACTCAGATGTTTCAAAAAGAACAGACCTCTCCAAGCTCTCAGTGTGCAGATTCCACCTTTTCCAGCCACAAAATCAGCCTGGTCCTTTCAAGGATTTTTTTTGGGCTGAAATTTGGATTCAGATGGAGACCAGCATGGAAGCTGTGTGGGTGATCTGGTGTGGATGGTGAAACTCAGGGGTGAAATGTGAAATGAGCTGTGAAGGTGCTGGTGAAGCTTCCACAATCTTTTTTTTTTTCTTTTTATTTTTTTTTTTTTTGGTTGGTTGGTTGGTTGTGTTTTTTTGTTTTTTTGTGGCACATGAGAGAGATTTAAATCTGTAATAAAATTGGGAATTCAGGCCATGAAGGTAACCCAAGTCAAGTTCTGTTGTCCTCTCCAGCATCCCTGATGGAGTGCATGAGCCACAGTGCCTGTTGTGAGGAAAAAATCGCTTGTGACAGGTGATTTTAGTAATGTGTGGGGAAAAAAAAAAAGCATCAGACCCTCTGAGATGTTTGTGTCTCTCTGTTCCTCCTCTCACAAGGGGCTGGGAGCTGCTCTCTGCTCGTGGTTCTGCACCGCTCCTTCTGCACAATCCCAAACTCCATCTGCTCATTCTTCATCTCCTGGAGCATCCTCCTTGTTCCTCCCGGCTGTTGCAGGATCAGGCCACAGAACAGGAGTAGAATCAGGGGCTTTAGGCAGTGAATGATGATGTGTGGGATTTTTCACAGCTGCAGGGGCTAATTCCAGATCCAGAAATGAGCTCTGGAGCAAGAAGCAGCCAATGCAGCTGGGCAGGGTGGGGAGCTGGGTCATGGTTAATGAACATTTCTGAGGAGCAGGTTAATCTCTGTGAATTTTGAGAGATCTGGGAACTTTCAGGGCACAGCTGGGAGGCCAAACATCAACCTGGACACTTGCAAAGTTTTCCTCTCAATGCTTTCAACTTCCAGCAGCCCAGCAATGAAGAGCAAAGCACTTTGTTGTCATTATTGCTGTCTGACTTCAAACAGCAGCTGGAAACAGCAGCTAGGAAATAATCAGCTGTAAATTAGATCAGTACACATGCCTTGGTCCTGCTCTGCTGGGGGAATGTTGTGCAAGGAACAGCTAGATAATCCAAGGTCTTGATTAGGGCTGAAGAAATAAGAATAAATTTCCTGGATGTGTCTCAGAATATAGCAACGCACCAATTTGTCCTCTAGAAATTTATTAAAAATTTCTTTGCATTTACATGACCCTGCTGTTGAGATAAATATTTTTTTCCCCACAAGTCTTGTTAACGCAGGCACAAACCCATTAGGATTTATCACTCTGTGAATGATGGGATCGCAGGAGCCTTGCTGAGCTGACCCACTGGACACCTGCCCTGCTGTGTCCCCCCTCCAGCTCCCTACCCAGGCGATGGGAAACACAACAGAACTGCACAAATGCATCAGAAATCTGAATTCCTGGTGAGGGTTTCGTTAGAGGAGCCCTCTGTTACAAGTGGAAATGTGTTTTTTTCCTTCAGGGAGCTTTTTCCTATTGGCTGGTTCCTGGGTTAAGATGTTTTGCTGTTCTCTTCCCAAGCCCCTGTCAGGATGTGCTGTCTCATTTCACCTCCTCTGCAGGCACTCTTTGAGATGATAAAATACTCCATCAAAGCCAGTAGGACTTCCACTGAAAACTTCCACAATTCTATCATTTATGATATAAATTCCTATATTTTCCAAGGTTTTGTATTGTACCTTCAGAGTTATTTTGTTTTCCAATAGAAAGGTGTGGTCAGCACCAGAATTATCAGAGAATTCCAGGATGGGTTGGAAGGGGCATTAAAGATTTTCCAGTTCCAACCAGGGTTTCCTTTCACCATCCCAGGCTGCTCCAAGCCCCAAGTCCAACCTGGCCTTGGGCACTGCCAGGATCCAGGGGATCCCCACCCTCACAGAGAAGAATTTTATTTTCTAGCAGGGATTTCATGAAAGCCTCGACTCCATTTGTTTCTCCATAGTTTCCTATTAAAAAACAAAATAATCAACAAATCAAATCTTTCCTGGAAATTTATTTTTAAGCAATTTTTTCTTACTCTCGCTGGAGAGGTAAAACAGCCTTGTTTCCAATTATGGAATAATTTGTGTAATATAACAGGATTTCTGGATTTATTGTCTTGTGTTTTGTTTAGCTCCTGACAAAACCAGTTTGTTGAGAGGAGAAAGAAATGAATGGTGCTATGAGCTTGATGGGGATTGTTTTTGGGGAATTTTTGCCTGCTGAATTCACATTTTGTGCACTGCTGAAGATCTGCTCTTGAAGGATTTAGGACTGAGGTATTAGAATTGGTGAGAAATGAGGGTGAGGGGGCACTGGGGCACCTGGGAATTTAACAATGGGGTTTGCACTGATGAGGAGAGAAGATTGGCTGTTTTTTATTAAAAAGCCTTGTCCAGGTGCTCCAGTGCTGAATATTTCCTTCTGTTTGCCTGACACAAAACTGACTTCCACAACTTTTTTTTTTTTTTCTTTCTTTTGCTCAATCCTATAAATACTGCATGTTTTTGAAATGGAAGCTGTTCCATAAAGCTAAAATTAGTTTAGACACTGTCATAGTTTTGGATGGAAATCTGAGTTCTGTTCAGTGGAAGTGACATTGGGCTGTACTGGAGTGAATGACGTGGATGATGGTTTAAATGCCCCTCTGGAACATGAATACAGACATTTTGATTAATGTCTTTGTCACGGGCAAAGATTATTTAGTTAATGATTTGCAGTTTCCTTTGCCTGGCTGCAGGAAATTGCCAAATCCCTGGGTGCAAGGGAGGAGCCAAGCAGCTCGAAGCCTTTGGGTTATTCATGTGCTGTCAGCACGTGCACAAAGCTCCTCTGCACCAGGAGAATAAAGCTCATGGAATGCCAAAAATAAAAGTATCTTCTATTCATGTTTTGGCTCAGAGGGTTATTTGGGAAGGCAAACTGGCTGTCCCCTCCTCTTCCTCCTCCTTCTCCCTGCTGAGCTTGGGGTCCTGCTCTGGGATGTCCTTTTGGCCATGTGGGGCCAGTTGTCCTGGCTGTGTCCCCTCCCAGTTTCCCACCCAGTTGTCCTGGCAGCACAGAGCTCAGAAAAGGCCTCTGGTTCTGAGCCACAGCAGCAGAACTCCTCTCTCCTGCTCTCCAACCACAGCCCCAGTCCAACAGAGGGGATGTGAACCCCCCCAGCCCCACACAGTACAGTGAGGTGAAGGGGCCCTGGGGGACTTGGGGCAGTCCCAGTGGGGAGGGGACAATGGGACAGTGCCACCAGCATCCCCTGACCTCCAGGGGCTCAGACAGAGCCACAAAACTGCAGTTCTGTAATGCTAAATGCCTTGATCAGCAGGGATCTTAATGCTCGGTGCTGTCAGTAGGACCAGCTGTGATAATTCTGTGTGTGAAAGAGCTGCAGCTCCTGCTTGGTGCCAGTTTTAGTTTCAAAGCTCATTTTGAACAAAACCTTTTGATGTTTACATGTGAGGTTCTCTGTAAGCAAATTCATTTCTCCAGCCCTGTTGTGTACAGCCTGTCTCCTTCTGTTCTAGATGCACTTTTTATTTTTTCTTCTCCTCCGTCTTCATTCTCAGCTTTCAGAAAGACAGAAATGGAAGGAGCCATTGGAGGTTTAAACAACTTAAGCAGTTACTTTTAAATTATCTTAACATGTTCAAAAACCTTGCCAGATTTACCCTTTGGAAGGTAATAAAATAATTTTGAATAGAATGTGACCAGATAAAATGAATATGATTTTATTATTCATGAATACTTTAACCTGAATGCTTTAATGCCTACATCTCTCTATTAGATTAAATTATGGGGAAACATAAAACTGTCACACTGGGGTTTATAGATTGATTTTCCCTATGGATTCCCCTTATGCTTTCCTCTAGCTATCCCTGCTGCTGCTAATAGAGCTATTCCTTGGATACCTCTTCCCTGGTTATGTTCTCCCTCTCTTGAATACTCCAAAGCCCCTTCCTGTCTGGTTGGAAGATTATCCCTCTTTTCAGAGGGAAAGTTG
>PYHW01010591.1:1768710-1785423 GCA_013186435.1 Turdus rufiventris | reverse complement strand
GGAGGCCCTTCAATAAATGGAACAGCTTTTTATTGCCACAATTCTGCCTGGCCTGTGTTTTTAGGTGGTCCCAAAAGGCATCAGGGCTCTGACCCTCCCTTCCCAGCCCATTTCCAAGGACTCTCCCTGTGGGAAGGGTGATCCTCAATATCCTCACAGAGCTGTTGTCTTCCTCACTTGGTTCAGTTCCTGTGTGAAACAGTGTAAATCAAATTAGAGGTTTTAGATAGAAAAGTGATGCTTTTAAGGTATTTTTCTCTGTTTCCAGCCATGACGACCCCTGAGTGAACACTGGCTGTTAACTTGCACATGGAGTGGCAAAATTCCCTGATATTTCCTCATACAGGAACGTATAAAGGCAATTCTTTCACATCAATCAAGGTGATTTGGAAACCTGAGTCCTTATATAAAAGGGATATAGGGAATTTCAGTGGGGCAGGCAATGAACTGTGAACAAAATATTTCTTTTCAACACTTACAGTGTATCCCTGCAGCTTTATTTTTGTTAGAATTTATATTTCTAAGCAAAACCACAGTTTCTGATAATTCTGAAAGTTAAGTTTGATATGTAACAGGCCATTGCAAGTGATCTTAGCATGTAAGGAGTTTGGAATTATCTGCAAGAAGTTGAGAATCTGTATTTTTTTTAGAGAGGGTGGAGATGGAAATGGAGATTGAAGGGAAAATTTCCAACCAGATGTAAAAGGAATGTAAGAGACTGGTCTTACTGAAAATTGAGGGCAGTTAGGATCTTGGGTGTTCAGGTGTCTTGAATTCTTATCAGGAGCAAAAAAAGAGGTGCAACCCTCTATTTTCTATTTCGTGTATCAATTAAATTTGTAGAGAAAACTGATCTCTCACTTGGATTCTGGATCTTTCCCTGACTTTGTGCCTTCACATCTACAGCTTTGTCTGGGGTCAGATTTGAAACTCCAGCACAGAGATGTAACCAGGAACGGGCTTGAGAAATTGCTGGAAATGGATTTACTGGGCAAGTTTCTTAATTCCCTCAGTCTGTTTCCTTTTCAAGTAGCAAAAATGAGATTATTTTGCCCTTTCTTCTCTACTTCTTAATGAGTGTAAATTTGCTGCAATGGAAACTTTTCCTATGTCCTGAAAAGTAAAATCAGGACACATCTGCTACCCAAGAATAACAATAATAATAACAATAATTGCATGACTAATATAAAAGAATTGTTGATGAGGCCTCAGTGGAGTTAGCAGAGTGATGAGGGTGCTCAAATGAGCAGCTCCATTTGCTTACAGATCCCCATGCTCCCACTTCTGCACTTCAGCAGTTGTTGGAGTGTTCCACGGGAATTTGGGAAGCATTTTTGGACTCACAAATGATAGGGAAAATGTCAGGCATGTTGAAAGATCTCCTCTCTCCTCAGTTGAGAAGACTGGGTATTGATTTATACAAGACTGCATCACATTCATTCAGATAGGTGTTCTGTGTGTTGTTGTTTTTTTGTTTTTGTTTTTTTTTTTTTTTTCCCAATCAATATTTTTTCCAATTTGGCTGCTGGTAACAGTCAGGCTGTAGCCCAGCACTCCCATGTCAGCACAGAAGCTCAGCCTCTGCTTTAATTGTCAAGAGCATCTGGTCCTCTTTGCCTCCTGCTCGCCCCATCTGAGCCACATCCCCTGGCTGGCGAGAGGGAGCCTTAAATTTGATAAAGAAGTTGGTTACAAGGCAGTCCTGCAGCTTAAATGCCACGACATTTCCTAGGTATTAACATAAGAACATTAAATTAAAATTGTGCTCCTCGGGGACCCAGCTCTGTGCGGCTGGGGAGAACTCAGTGATTCACTGAGTCTGAGTTTCAGCTGATTGCTTTACAGATCCCACATTCCTTCCAGGGGCACACACATCCAGGAGGCAAATTCTGCTCTGAGATGCCCTGAGACAGCTCAGAACCACAGAAACACAGAAACACAGAACCACAGAACCACAGAATCACAGAATCACAGAATCACAGAGTCACAGAACCACAAAATCACAGAATCATAGAACCATAGAATCACAGAATCACTGAACCACAGAACCACAAAATCTCAGAACTACAAAGTCACAGAACCACAGAATCACAGTCAATCACAGAGTCACAGAGTCAGTCACAGACTCACAGAGTCACAGAACCACAGAACCACAAAATCTCAGAACCACAAAGTCACAGAACCACAGAATCTCAGAAACACAAAATCACAGAACCACAGAATCACAGAATCGCAGAATTAATGAGGTTGGAAAAGACCTTTGAGGCCATCAAGTCCAGCCTATGGCCCAACACATCCTCGTGGACTAAACCATGGCACTGAGTGCCACGTCCAGGCTTTTTTTAAACACATCCAGGGATGGTGACCCCGCCTCTCTTGGCAGACCATTCCAGTGCTCCATCACTCATTATGTGAAGAATTTTTTTCTGATGTCTAACCTAAACTTCCCCTAGAACAGCTAAAACCTGTGACCTCTTGGTTTTTTGCTTTGTTGTTGTTTTCTTTTTTTTTTTTAAATCACAGAATCACCAGGTTGGAAAAGACCTTCTAGATCATTGAGTCCAACCCAACCCCACCACCTCAACTAAACCATGGCACAGAATCCACATCCAGTCTGTTTATAAACACATCCAGGGATGGAGACTCCACCACCTCCCTGGGCAGACAGTTCCAGTGCCCAATCATTCTTTCAGTGAAGATTTTTTTTCTGACATCCAACCTAATCTTCCCCTGGCACAGCTTAAGACTCTGTCCTCTGGTTCTGTCAGTGCTGCCTGGAGAAAGAGATCAACACTCACCTGAGCACAGCCACCTTTCAGGGAGTTATAAAGAGTGATAAGGTCACCCCTGAGTCTCCATTTCTCCAGATAAACATCCCCAGCTCCCTCAGCTGTTCCTCACAGGGTTTGTGTTCCAGACCTCTCCCCAGCCTCATTGCCTCCTCTGGACTCGCTCCAGCCCCTCCATGTCCTTCCTAAATTGGGGGCCCAGAACTGGACACAGCACTCAAGGTGCTGCCCAACCAGTGCTGGGCACGGGGGAAGAATTTGGAAGAACCTTCCCTGCTCCTGCTGGCCACACCATTGCTGATTCAGGCCAGGAGCCTCTGGCTTTCATGGGCACACTGCTGGTCATGTCCAGCCGCCGTCCAGCAGCAGCCCAGCCCGTTTGTGCCTGGGCACTGCGCAGCCACTCTGTCCCTGTCCTGCAGCCCTGCAGGGGCTGTGGCCAAAGGGCAGGAGCTGGGCTGGAGCCAGGGCACTGAGCTGGCTCAGGTTCCCATCCCAGCCCGTCCTGGATGGTGCCAGGCTGATCAGGCTCAGTTTTTGGTGTAGCTCAGACCATTCACAGCAGCTGGGCTGTGCCTGCTGGGTCCTGAAGGTGAATGGTGATGGCAGCAGTGCTGGGCTGGGCAGCTGCAGGTGGAGCTGAGATCAATCCTCTCATTAAGGCTCTTTGCAATTAAACAAATACACTCCTGGCTTTCCTGTGCAGTGGTTCACGCTCCAGAACCCTGAGCATTGCTTTAGTTGTTTTCCACATCACCTAAGTGCTGCTAAAGCTGGGATGGTGTTCCTGGAGTTATTATGAAATAGGATCTGTTGTTCTGCAGTAAATTGGAAACTATAACTTGGGCTTTGATTAATCTTTCTCTGAAACATGGAGGTCATCCCTAACTTCCAGATATTTCCATTCTCCGTGTATATTAATTTCTAGTAGCCTGGGGTTTAATACATATTTCTCTGTTTCATTTCCACAATTAATGGCTCTAAGACAACACAGATAAAAATGCAAATGAGCAACTCATCTTTATGCTTTGCAACTACATGTTTACAATTGCAGTTACAGTGAGCTTTTAAAACTGCCCAAACAGCTTTTCCTGCAGATATGAAAATTATGAAGTTACCCTTCTAAATTACAGATTTTAAAAATTGCTGTCATTTTAAATAGCCATATTTTTTATGTTTATTGGAACCCTTTTGAGTATAAATGCAACATGGTTTTTCTTTTTTGTAATGCAGAGTAATACATGATATTAGCATAAAGGGAAGTCCATGTACATATAAATATGTGTTGTTTTTTGGTTTTTTTTTTCTTTTCTGCAATCCTCTCTGCAAAGATTTTAGAGTAGAGACCCATAAAAGTGAACATTTCTTGTGATGGTTTTCTCTAAATTTTCTTCCTGGATGCACTGCTGTGACAACATCCTGGAATCAAAAGTGGAAAAGAAAGTACCAGAAAATTGTGGATCTTGACAAAACCACGGTGCTGTTACAGCTGCAGCATAATGGGGGCACTGGGAAATTAAAACTTCCCACTTTTCCCTGAGCTGCATTTCTACAGCTGGCAGTGAGAACTTAATTTCTGATTATGTGTTAGTTAAAGAGCTAATACAGTTGGGAAGAGGCTGTTCTAACAGGCAGATAGAGTTTCCATTCACCTTCTTGCAGCTAAACCAAGAATTGAACTGGGCCAAATGGGATGAGGAGGCCATGAACATTGCAAATCTGCTGCCTTGGATGGGCTGGATTTTAAACAGTTTTTTCCCTGTCCTTTCTGACAAAGAATATTCTAAGGCTGTGATGGCTCTTCATTTAAGTAATACCAGATTAATTCTGCAGCAGAATTTCTTGCTATGTCTGAAATAGAAGGAAGATGTCAGCCCTTGGTGTCCTTGCTCCTGGCAGGGATCTGGATTGGGATAATCTCCAAGGAGATACTGCAGTGGTAATTGGTGATGGCAAAAGTTGAGTTGAAGGCAGAAAGAAATGAAAGCACACTGGTAGTGTTTGGGGGTTTTAAATATCAATTAAGGGGTAAGAAAAGGAATGAAGGAAGTAAAAAAAAGGAAGTGTTGTCTGGGGCAAACAGACTTTCCTCATAGCTCTCAGCAGATTTTGGATAAAGAGAAAGAGGCAGGGAACATCCCTGGAGTGACATCCACTCCTATGGAGCAGGGCCTCCAGCACCTGAAATGAGGGACTCAAAGCCACTATTGCCTCCTTTATTTCCTTCAGATATCAGTACTCAGTGGGATCAGAACTGGCACTGAGGCACAGGTAGACTGGGCTGATTTTAGGTTGTTTCCTCTCATTCCAGGTGGATAATTCCATGTAGTTTCTGCTGTGTTTATGCTGGCAAGGATCATAGCCTGGAGTTGGGCTGGCACTGAGTTGTTAATCCCTATTTTTCTGTGATTCCATTCATGTTGCAAGATGTCAGAGCTCTGTATGGTAATGAACAGAGCAGTGCAGAGGTTTTGGTACAGATTTCTCATCACTTTTGTGTCAGATTCAGCTGAGCACGGAAAGCTGCACTAAGCAGAGGGATTACAGCCACAGTGAAGAGTCTAAATCTCTTCTCTCTTTCCTGATCACATCACTGTGACTGTAATTATATTTCTAAATTATGTCCTACTGTCAGCTCCTACCTGCCTAGAAGAGGGTTTTTGTTTTATCCTTTGTGCTTAGCTGATTTAGGCAGTGGGGTTGGCAATGTCCCTCTGCTGCTCCAGCTCACATTCAACATTTGATACCAATTAACAAAAAATGGCACTTTCATTCATATCTTACTTGTGTTTTTACTTCCCTGTTGTTTGAAGGATAGGAGGTGTGTTCTGAACTCTAACTCTTTCAGCTCTATTCTCAAAATTCTATTCTCAAAATAAAATACACTCAACCCACACTCATCTGAGGGTCTTGGCAGCTGAGGGAGAGCTGGCTGCATTTGTGGCAAATTTCTCTTGGTGTAGCAGTGCTGCAAAAGGCACCACCAGTGTCTGTGGGAGGGTGATGCCTGGCAGCACCCTCCAAAAATAAAGTATTTTGGCATGGCAGGCTCAAAGGGCCATCATTTGTCTGGCATTTCTCCCCAGGATTGCTGGCCAGGAGCTGGCCAGGCTCCAGGCTGGGCTGTGCTGAGCTAAAGCCCATTCCACTTGCTTGGTCTATGATTTATCCTGCTAAAATCAGGCTCCCTGCTGTTGATGATTAACTCAGATACCTTTTTGCCATCAAGGGATCCACACTGGAGAGTAATCTCCACTGTTTTTGGAGTTTGGTAAAACCCTGGTCCTGAGGAATTCAGTTGCTGAGTTCCTGCTTATCAGGAGGAAAAAAGGGGAAAGGTGCTAAGCCCTAAATTTGTGGCAATTCACCTCAATAATAGAGATCTGCAGTGTCTGCAAGGTGGGAGAGAGAGGAAACAAACAAAACAAACAGACACTTTAATTTTTTTTTTTTTAAAGAAGGCTTTATCAATAAAATAATCTTTGGGGTTTTTTTTGGTTTTTGTTTTGTTTTGGAAGAATGGCTAGAGATCATGAAAGTGATGCCTTATTATATTTACTGGGATATCTACTGCATATTATGCTTTCCCTTCTATCTTTGGGTTTAACAGGGCCATCTGTCAAAAATATTGGTAAAGGAGAAATACACAGGATAAGGCAAAAGTAATTACTCACTTTCCTTTGGTCTGATTTACAACAACTTAAGTCAAATAAAAGAGCAAATAATAAAGTTCTCAGGCAAAATCTGAGCGTTTTTGGTGCCATCTTTCCTCGAGTTTGCTTTGCAGAATATAGTTGAATAGATAAAGGAGCAACCCTGCTCTCCCCATCCCACAATGGGCGCAGTTTGCTTCCCTCATGTTTTGCAGAGTTTCCAGGAGGGAGCCCTGTGCTGGTGCTGCTCTCAGCCCTGGCTCTGATCCAGCCCTGCAGAGCCCAGCTGTTCCTGCATCCTTCCCAGCCTCTGTTGCCATCCCCAGGGGCTGCCAGGTTTCTCTGCACAGCTGGATTTTGCACAGGGTGCTCCCAGCTTGTTTGAGTGATGCCTTGGAGTGGCTAGAGAACATTAAGTGAATAAAGTGGGAAAAAAAAAAAATCGTGGTGAAAAAGCAGTGAAAATCACGTCGAAAAGTGGCTGAAAAGCGTCCAAATATTCGCCGTGAAAAGCGGCCGAAAAACGGCAAAAAATTGCCGCGCAAAGCAGCCAAAAACTGTCTAAAAAGCGCCACGAAAAGTGACCGAAAAACGGCAAAAAAATCGCCACGAAAAAGCGGCGGAAAAAAAGTGGCAAAAGGCAGCGAAAAATTGCCGCGGAAAGGGGCCGCAAAACAGCAAAAAATCGTTGCGAAAAAGTGTCGAAAATTTGCCGTGAAAATCGGCCGAAAAAGGAAAAAAATTGCAGCGAAAAACTGGCGAAAAATCATCGCGAAAAAGCAGTGAAAAATCGCGTCAAAAAGCGGCGAAAAAGCGCCCTACCGTAATTACCCTAATATACGCGCGGTACCTTATTTGCTATAATATACGCGCACTACCATATTTCACCATATAATGCCGCAGCTACTGTATTTTACTGTATATATATGCGCACTGCCATAATTTACAGTATATTACAACTTTGCCGAAATTTACCGTACATTGCTGCAGCTACCGTAATTTAACGTTTATTGCCACTTTTCTACCGTAATTTACCGTATATTGCCGCAGTACCGTAATTTAATGTATGCTGCAGCGGTCATCCAAAGTACTTTAATTACCAAAATTACAGTAATTTCACGACCATAAGGCACACCGGACTATAAGGCGCACTATTTTTTTTGCAGCGAGGAGCCACGTGGTGCACAAAAAAGTAGCTAATTACTGGCAGGTTCTCCATTTGCAAAGTTTTTTGCTGCTTTTTCGCCGCGATTTTTCACCACTTTTTCACCGCGATATTTGGCCGTTTTTTAGTGGCAATTTTTCGACGCTTTTTTTGCCGCGATTTGTCACCCTTTTTCGACAGCTTTTCACCACGATTTTTCACTGCCTTTTTGCCGCGATTTTTCACTGCTTCTCGGCACTTTTCCATGGCCGCGCCACTTCCCCCCACTTCTCCCTACCCGGCAGCTGCGCTGGTTCCCGGTTTCCCCAGCCCTGCGGCCGCGGCTCCCACGGCTCCCGACTCCCCCCACACAGCCACATCTCCCGCGGGTCCTGGCTCAGTTTGCAGACCGCACTTCCGGGTTTGCAATTTTCCGAACTTCGTAGATCAGATAAGGCGCACCGGACTATAAGGCGCACTTCCGGATTTGAGGGAAAATTTTAGTCAAAAGGGTGTGCCTTATAGTAGTGAAATTAATGTACCCCAAATTTGTACCCTCAATTCACTGCTGTTTCCATCTCTGGGGGCCTAAGACAGTGAGTCCTTGATTCCCAGCCTGGAGAGGAATTGTTTTGTCTGAATAAAACAGGAGAGTTACAGCTGACGAACTATGGGGTTTAGAGTTATACACTAAAGCAGGACAGGATCTGAAACCCATAAAAGCTAAATCCTAAAGCATCCTGTGATTGCTGGGTTTTCTCTGGAATCTTTTTGAATGCCAGGATGGGAGCCGATTCTTTGTTCCTGCTGCAAGATTCCAGGTTTTCCTGGGGAATTTTCACACTGTGCTGGCACAAGCAGTGCAGTCACTGCAGAATCTGAGATGCCCAGATTCTGGGAGAGGAGATATTTCCCTGGAGCAAACAGTGAGGCAGTAAATAAATGATCTTGCCAGGCTGCTCCTGGCATTGGCTGTGAGTTGTTTGGCTCTGAGCTTTCCTGGGGCTGGGAGAGGATCCCACACAGCCCTGAGTGCTCTCTAAACCCAGGCACATGATGCCTCTCATTGGGACATTGAGGATTTTTAAACCTGCACACCAAATCTAGGAGGAAATTCCATCCCCTGGATTGGCTCCTGGAGAGAGGAGCTCTGGAATCAAGTCACTGTGGATGCTGCTTCCATTTTCTGCTTATTTGAGAATGCATTGGAATATTTGGGATGCATTTTGCCCACAAATTTGAGACAATATCATGTAACTACTAAAATATGCTTTACATTTATATCACTGGTAATCAGTTACAGAAATATTTAACAATAAATATTCTTCAGGCATTAAGCAGAAAAATTCAAAGCCACTGAAACAATGAGAGATATTTCTAATTAGTGGTTCTTTTCTGTCAGTAGAACATGCTGAATGCCATTTTAATGACCTTTCTTTGTAAATAACCTAATTACCTCAATGAACTGCCTTTGTGAACAGAACTGTTTTTGTCTGGGGCAGTGGAAGGGAAATCAGAACAGGAAGGAGAACATTAAGTTCATTTTGGGTACACACATCTATCTATAATTTTATTGCTCCATCCCCAATTTTTTTCCTTTAATTTTGTGCAGCATTGGGTCTCTCACCCTCCTTGCATTGGTCCTTTTCTTTTGCATTTTGCATTTTGCATTGGTCCTTTTCTTTCCTGACATTCAATGGCAAAACAAATGTGGGATTTTTTTCATATTTCCACTACAAGTTTTAGCTCATAAATTTGCCAAATAACATTACAATTTGGTAGAGGAAGAAAGGTAATTTTCACTTTTTCTTTCTAAACAGACTTTAACCTCAAAAAACACCACAATTTGGATCTTTCATGAAGTCTTCTGGAGACATTGTGTTTTTTATACAACTTATGTGGCTTGAATCTTCAATAATTCCATTGTGGCTTTATTTCATGTACCCTTTGGATATGACAGATTCCAGTCCCTGTCAATAAAAGGGACATTTTATGGTGGTGCCCCCCTCTGCCAGTGGGATTTTTTTCTGTATGAACACTCTGGGTGATTTTTCAGTCAGGATCTGTAATAACAGTGAGAAAGGAACTGCATCTTTCAAATCATTGCAGGCACATCCTGGAGTCTGTGCCCACCCTTTTTGATCTTTGTAAATGAAATTAGCTGAGGAGTTACTTCATTATGGGACATTTGAGAACTCTCCCCCTGCTTAGGAAGCCATTGGAGAATGGGAGGGTTTAATGGATCCATTATTAAAATTAGACTTCCTTACTTTTAAAATTTTCTTGTTGAAATAAGTTCTGCCACTGTTCAGGGACAATAAACCATCCAGGCACAAACAGCCTGTCCTAAAGGCAGAAAAGAATGGAATAAGGCAAAATCACATTTTGTATTAATATATCTACAAAAGTCATATCAAGGGAAAGAAAATACTCTACAGTAAATTTCTTGTATAGATGTCATGTTGGCTCTAAGGATAAGATTTATACCTATTTAAACACACTTAGAAATCAGATTTTGGGATAAGATAATGTTTAATAACATTAATAGAGTTAAAATATTGCTATCTCGTTAGGGCAGGGGTAATATGAGCTAGTCTAAAATAAATAATTTAAAAATATTTAAATATCAGCATTTCCCTTAATATTTTCTCCAAAAATTGTATAATTTGAAACTATTTTTCAACAAATTTATTCTGGAAGTTTGACCACTTTTCCCCCCCATTTCTAGCATTGAAATACTGCCCGACAGGTGAAGTTTTATTCCTGCTGTGCTTAAAGTTAACTGGGAATGGTTTCTGGAACCAGGTTCACTCCTGGACACTCATCCTCCCAGGGATGGGACACAGCTCTGCTTCCTGCCGGGTGTCTCCTGACTTGTCTGTGACAATAACATTTCCTCTTCCATGATGGAAATGCCCTTTAAAATAAAAGACAACTGAGGCAAACAAAAATAACTCCATCATGAAAGCAGCAGCAGAAGATGTGCAGCAGCTGTTTGCTACTGAGTCAAAGCAGCCTGAACAAAACCCCAATTTTTATGCCCACATGTAGCTCTTTTTAATTATCCTATTACTTTAATCACACCTGCTGGCTGACATCCCACTCTGTGCATCCAAGCCTTGCCAGGGAGGAAAGCTGACTGCAGGGAATAAAATCTGATTTTTGAGTACTATTACCCATTGTTCCTGTGATACTGAGGCTCTGTTGAGCTGGTGCTGGGGAGAAAAAAAAAAAGGAAAATATTTCTTTACTCTTCTTGATGAAGCTTGGTGGACTTAAAAGTGACAGGTCCAAAATCTAGAGACCCTTAAATCTATTTTTTACTGAAGCAATGAGAGATGTGACAATTAAACATCTTGGTTGGTTTGGATAGTTTGGTGGTTGTTGTTGGGATTTTGGAGGTTTTTTTGCTCTTTTTTAAACTCTAATCCAGAAAATTCTCTCTTAAACCTATTCCATTTTCTCTAAATCCCCAACAGATCATTCAGGCTTTAGGGACTTGACTCAGGGCAAGCTACTTCCACTCTGTGTCTGTCTTTGTCATCTGCTAAGTGAGAATAAGAAAAAAATTCAGGGATTTTTCCTTTCTTGAGAGAAGGGAAGAGTGATGTACTTTATTGCTGCCTTAACCTGCTTAAAAAATCATGAGCAATCTGCTAAAATTAACCATTTTTTATATATTAAAATCTGAAAAGCAGTGACAGAACTTAGGACAACAGAGACAGAAATTTCTTTATTACCACAGCTCCTCAAAAAAAAAGCATTGCACAAAAGCTTCTATCAGGTTGGTGTTTCCACTCATGGAAATCAGAATTTGTTCTAATTGATTATTTCTGTTTGTGGATAATTAATATATTCCTCTGTGGAAGTTTCTGGTGCTCTCAAAGCTCTGACTGGAGTGAAAGAGAAAGAACCTGGAAAACCCTAAATATTTCTTTACCAGTCTGGAAGGTCCTCACCCACAAAACCAGACTTGATGCTTGCCTCTGGAAAATAGCTCTTGGGTAACACTTGGGTTTGAGGAGGGAGCTGGGATGCTCAGCTGGAAGCAGTGCTCATTTTAATGTTCTGATATTATATTCTGTGTTCCTTACATTCAATATTTCTGCTCCAAACATCAATGATATTACACCAAATGTGATAAAAGAAGGGAAATCTCAGAGAACCTAATTAAGACAGATCATTAGGGAAGGGGTGGGGAAAGAAGAGCAAATAATTGGGGTGGTTTATTCAGAGTGCCACTGTAGTCATTTGGCTTAAATTTATGGATGTCAAAAAGTTATTTATTTTTATTCCTTAGCAGTGAACTGTCTATCTTGACTGATTTTTCACTGTAGTGTCTCACTAAGATTGGGGTGATCAGGAGAAAACTCTTGTTGCAAACTACAGAAGATTTCACCCCTTAAACGAGAGAGTAAGAGCAGAGTGGACTGAAACTGCAGGGGAAATGAGGAGGCTCCTGTGAATTACATGAATATATGGATAGGTTTTCATTTTTCTATAAAAAATAAAATTGCAAAGCAGTTGATGGCACCTCAGTTGATGTGCACAGGTCTTACCTGCGCTGTGTTGAACAGCCTCAATTATTTCAAACTTACCTGGATGTTTACAAAGGAACAGCTTCACAATATATAAAAGTTATATGGAAATATATATAAGTTTAAATGTTGCAAACAGCTTGAAATGCTGCTGGATTCTTGCTGGTGCAATAACAGCTCCAATCTATAGCTGGAATATTTCTATACAGGGATACCCCTGTGGGTATGCGATGTGTTTATTGGAAATATTCTGGAAACAATGCTGGAAGTGTTTTCAGTAAGCAGTGCAAAAATCACTTCACCCTTTTCCTCTGCTCCTGTGAAATCATCCCTGATACCCACTGAATTTGGAATTTTCAGAATAAGATTTTTGATAAGATTTGGATAAGATTTTGGATAAGATTTTTTTCTGGTTTATGGTCTTGGCACAGGATGGAAGGGAAAATGAAACACAAATGGGAGCGTTGTGCTTTCTTTCCTTCCATGATGCTGACATTGTTGTTTTCCACAATTTCATTAATTCAGAAGAGCCTCAGTTTGTCCTCACACTCCAATTTTAGAGTCTATTTCCTGCTCAGGGCTCCTTATTTCCCTTTCCCAACAGCAGAAAGGAGCCTCTGGTTCACTGCAGTGAGTGGGACAACACAAAAAGCAAATTTTTTCTCATTTTTCCTCGTTTTTCTTGGCTGTGCCACGTGCAGGATTGGCAAGTCTGGATTTCTGAGCTGGAGCAGTGCTCCAGACGCACCTGAGCTGAGTCCCCAAGGACATCCCAAAAGGCTCAGTCCCATCCTGTTTGAATATTTAATAATTCCACACAATTAGCATAGATTTCCGAACGGAGCGAAGGGAATTAAAAATTGCCTCCAAAAATTATGGAGCAAATTAGCTGATCCTCTGAATATCCAGGCATAATTAGAAACCAATAACAGCTGGAAAACAAATGTCAGCCTCAGCTGGAGGTGTCAGGAGGAAGTCATCATCAGCCAGCTCTCTTTTTCCTTCCCCCAAAGCGAACAGCAGATGAGGTTATCCCTAAAATAAACAGGGTCCAAATTCAAAGGGGGAAGGTGGAAACTGGAGTGGAAGAGGCTCAGACTCAGGAGCTGTTTGGAAGAGAGAGAATCAAGAAGTTTTTTTTGGGGATCAAGGGTCTTGCCTGGCTCTGCTCCCTCCTCTTTCCAGCCAGGAAATTTTGGTGAAAGCGCCGTTGTGTCCCTCGTATCCTGCATGGAAATTCCATGTGAGGGATGGGAAGGACAAAACTTACTGCAGATCCCCTCAAGGGATCTGAAGCTTTTCCACATCCTTTAAGGAAAAGGTTCCACTGGTGAAAGCAAGGGAAATGCTGGAAGTGGAAACTTCCAAAATATCCATGGGTAAAATGGTGCTGAGGAATTTCTCTGATTTCTGATGAGCAACTCAACCAGATTTAATGTGAATAGAAATTTGGCACAGAACTGAAGGGTAGGGCTCTTAGCATGGTTTGAAGGAAATAAATATCTTATCATCAGTTTTTATTTTTCATTAGAGAGTACTTACCTAGAGTTTTGTTTTTAAATTAAATTTCACTGGCTAAAGTCTTGCCTTGCAGAAAAAAAAAAAAAAAGAAACAAAAAAAAACCAACTCAACCAAAACCCACCTTCAACCCCAAATGAGTGAAGAAAACCCCAAACAATCAACCCAAAGCTAGAGATGGAGGAACAAAAGTGGAGGTACCAAGTTGCAGTAGACTGCCTTTCTCCTGTCTGGTTTCTCTCCAGGATTTATTGATCCCTGAAAAATTAAATTTAGGGGAAATTATGCAGGACTTTGCTTCCAAATGTTTTTTTTCTTTTTGCTATGATTTCAATATGACTCAAGGAAAAAGAAAAAAGCTTTTTCTCTGACCTCATGAAAGCAGAAATTCTTCTTCCTTATAACAGCTCGTTCAACATCAGCATCCTTTATCCTGCTCAAGTTTCCCAAGTCATGAGCATGTGCAGAATTTATAGGAATTACAGCCCTCACTCTATTTTTCTTTGTCTTTCTTCCTTTTTCCAGCATTGGAATTGTCTCTTGCACTCATTAAAATTAATTAACAGCAAAATTTTAATTTCTTTGTTTGAAGCTTAATATTTAATTAATGAGACATTCCAGAATGTTTTTCCTGTCCACAAAAAAACCTCCAATTTTCAACTTCACCTTGAAAAACTGACAAATATTTTCAAGTTTCTTTTAATTTACTTAGTTGTCTGTATAGATTTATGATTTATGTAAAATCTGGATTGAGCTTTCAGAGCTTTATTTCAATGTGCAGTTATTGTGTTTTGTGGTTCAATAACCAAGAACTGGAACCTGTTCAAGTGGCCCTTGTCTTTTCAGGAATGATAAACAGAAACTGGACTATTCCTACAGTTTTTATTCTTTCTGCTCTTGCAAAGCTCAAATTCTACATGAAATGTTTCAGACTGAGGCAGATAACAGGAGGCTGAGTTTGCATCCAATTTCTCATAAAAACCTGATCGATTCTGGTTGATCTCCATTTAACTTGTCAGGAATTTTTGCAGCTGGGTAATTGCAAAAGTTTTTGCACAATCTTTTATCTGGAAAATAAAAAAAAAAATCATCCCTTTTATTTATTGTGTGCTTAGGTATATTTACAGGGCTTTGGTTTTCAAACAAAAATTTCATAGATGCTTTCAGGTTTGGAAATCCGTATTTTTTCCTTCTTTTTGGGAATGTGGAGCTCTGTATTTTTCCCCAGTGATGTATGATCTTCATGGGGGCACAGTAAGGACAAATCAATGAGCCAGGTGTGCTCAGTGAATCATCAGGGGCTTAAAACTGCCTCAAGATATATTAACTCAGGGTGAGTTATGCATGAAAATCTCCATTCTCCTAAATATCCATCAGCATGATTTCTGGATAATGGAAAATTACCAGTTCTGCAATCCTTTTTTCATACCATAGAACTGGGGCCAAATTTATGAAGTCCTGTTGGGTTTTAATGCAATCCTTTGTGCCAAAACTGGGGAGAACTTTAGAAAAATATCAACTGAAAAAAAAAGGTTTGGTCTCCACGTTCCAGAAACCAAAAGCACAACTGGCATTTTACTGCAGCACTCGGGGAAGTAAAAACAAAACCAAACAAAACAAAACAAAGCAAAGCAAAACGAAACAACACAAAGCATATTCTACAAATCCTGATTCCTACATATTTGATTCCTGAATGAAATTCAGGAAAACCTCGTAGATACCCATTTATATGTGCCACTAAATCAATAAATTTTATTTATTTGGTGTAAGCTTCCTCTTGCTTTCAGAGGACAACAGTTTTTTGCTCAGCAATTTTGATAAAATCTTGGAATCACAAAATGGTTTGGGTTGGGAGGTACCCCAAATCCCCCCCAGTGCCACCCTGCCATGGCAGGGACATCTCCCACTGTCCCAGGTGCTCCAACCCCAATGGCCTTGGGCATTCCAGGGATCCAGGGATCCACAGCTGCTCTGGCACCAGAGAATTCTTCATAGGGAACAATTCCTTTGTAATATCCAACCTGAATCCCCAAGTCTTCCAAAGAACACGGCTTTTCCACTCCTTCCTGAAATATCTTTTGCTGTCATCTTCCTTTTCTTTGTGCTCAGGATGAATTTTTTTTTTTCTTTAAAAAGCTGTGAGGTTTTTCCCTGCAGGATAATCCTTCATTATCCTCAGAGCATTCCCCTCAGCTCCTCGGGGAGCAGCTCTGCCCTGGGACAGGGACACCCCACAATCTCCATTTCACTTCAGGAATCCAGATCTGACTGCAGCATTTTTATTTTTTTTCTGTCCTTGAAGGAAAAGACAGCACCATCTGCTCTGTCTGCAAACCTCCTACCTCAGGAGCTCTCAGAGTCCTGAAAATCAGCATGAAAAGGATCCAATTCAGTACCCATCTAAAGGTTAAATTCAAGCCTGTGTAAAGAAGTTCAAGGAGGATTCCTTGTCTTAAATCCATTTAAAGTCTTCAAAAATATGAAAATAGCAGGACTTAATGCACAGAGCTTATAAAGCTCCAAAATAAAAGGGAATTTCACCACCTGTAGGAACCTGAATTTCTCAACTATCACATATCAGTGTGAGGGGAATTTTGTGGAAATCCTGAACGCAGCAACACTGAGGGAAAGAACAAGCTGAGTGAAAGAGGCTGCACCATCAGCCCAGGAAAAGGAAAGTAACTTTTATTTACTGCAAGGGAACTCAGTCCACCACTAAACCTTGTCCCCAAGTGCCACATCCACACGTCCTTGGACACTTCCAGGGATGGTGGCTCCCCCATTTCCCTGAGCAGCCTGTTCCAATTCCATGAGGAAGTTTTTCCTAGCCAGTGTGTCCTGGTAAAGGAAAGTTGATGGGAAGGGGAGGGTGGAGCTCTGTTTGTGTCTGGCTGTGACCCCCACACTTCTCAAGGTGGTGATGGTTGGTCCTGGCTTGTGGCTGGTGGTGTCTGTGGAGCCTGAGCCCACCACCTGTGCTGTTTTAGAGTCTCTGTGCTGTTTTAGAGTCTCTGTGTCCCAGCCCCAGCACCAGAGAAAGAGTCAGGAGACTCTTCTGTTGTTTCCAGAG
>PYHW01010591.1:1752590-1768115 GCA_013186435.1 Turdus rufiventris | reverse complement strand
GATTTTTATGAAGACACTCATTATAGTTGCATATATTAAATTATAATTTCAGGGAAAGCATGGCTGATGTGAGTGAAACCCAAAAGAAATCCTACATAGGGTGCAAAAGAACAACTGAAGTTTTTCTTAAAAATCAGCTTTTGTGTTTGTAATATGATAAAAGAACCTGCTGGTGGCAAAAAGTTTCTTTTTAAAATATGCAGATTCTAAAATAACATTTTAAAGGCAAGAAAGAAGACTCAATGTGAAAGTTGTTCCATCTCTTTGGAAACCAAACATTTCCCATTAAATTGAGCAGATAATTTATAAATTTAGAGAAGAAGGAGTTTTACTTGCAAATGGTATTTTTAGCTGGACTTTGGCATTAGAGTGTTATGTTGAATTCTCAAAGTCCTTAAAAGTATGGAGAGTTCAAGAAAATATTAATCTGTTTACTTTAATTTTTCAAATAGATGAGTCACAGTCACACATTTTTGTCTTTTGTGCCCATAATTTTCAGTAGCTTTAAGGATTTGTGACTAATACAGGGCATGACTGTCGTTCTTTTTTTCCTTCTCAGTGTTAAATATGTGTTTATATTTTTTAAGCCTGTTTTCAAAATTTGTTCTACATTTTCCCTGAGTTCTGCTCTGAGTATCTTTTTTCTGCAGTTGCTCAGGGTTTTATTATTAAAGAGCATGGAGTCAAGGTCCTCACACTGTAGGAATATTAGACTTTAAACAAATGTCTTTATCACCCTTTTGCAGTCAGCGTTCAACTAAATGGATGAATATTTGACTCAGTGTTAAATTAAAAAAATATTTGTAAAAGTGTTTCTAATGTATTCCCTTTCCTTTCCCAAGTGCCGTGAAAAACAATTCAGGTTTCAAGAGAGCCAGGAATGAGAGTATGACGAATATTATGCAAATATGAGCATAACTATGAATCTTCTTCAATATTTACAGTCCTGCTGCTTGTGATTTTAGCCATTGAGGGAAGAAATAGACCCTGGCTGAGCCTTGGCTGCCTTCATCACTTGAAGTCCTGCTAGGATAGAGGCAGAGATCCAACAATAAAACCTGCCTCTTCCTCTCACTTTCCCCATGTGAATTTTTAATAATTATTGTAATTTTTTTGTGATTCATTTTGTCCTTATAACAAGGATGGTTCTCACTGCAGAACTGCTCCATCTCCTGCTCCATCACCTGTGGGAGGCCACAGCTGGGTAAAACCCAGATTTTTATCAAGATACTCGTTATAATTGCATGTATTAAATAATAATTTCGGGGGAAGTATGGCTGGTGTAAGTGAAACCCAAAAGAAATCCTACATAAGGTGAAAAAGAATAAGAGCACTGCTGCCTGAGTGCTGTGGAAACCCAAAATGTCCTTTTCCAAAATCCTAAGTCTTCCTTTGGCTGGAGCCAAAGGCCTCTTTTAAGTCCTTTTGTGTGTATTTTCTTTATTTACTTGCATTAATGACCTGGAATATTGCAGATGAGCGGGATTTCCTGCATTCCAGAGTTACCTTGGTCAGGAATAGCTGTGAGCTCCCCAAACCATGCAGATATTTTAATGTGGATAAACCCCACAGATGTTGGCGTTGTGTTACTCAAGTTTATATTGAGAGATAAATCTGCCTCGTCTGTGCTCTGATTTTAGACATAAATTGTTTACCAAATTGCACCAAACATAAACAGAAAACTTTGACAAGATGATCAGCAAATTGGATTAACTTTCCCACCTTTCTCAGGGTATGAGCCTGTGCAATCCTTACAGTTTTTGTGAAAAGTCTTCTGAGCTTTCTCTCCTCAAAAGGAGCCTGATGGTAGCTCCCAAAGGCTCTCAAAAAGTGAACCAGGAATGTGCATTTCAAACTGGCACAGGTACCCTGGAATCCCTCAACTGCTCCCCCTCCAAAACTCAGCACACTGAAAACCAGCCATGGAATAAAACCATGGAATACCCTGAGCTGGCAGGGATCCCCCAGGATCCTCAATTCCAGCTGCTGGCCTTGCGCAGGACACCCCACCAACCCCACCCTGTGCCTTTGAGCTGCTTTTTTTCCTTTTAAAATGCAGTTGGTAGCTCCTCACATATCCTCAGTTATTTCCCATAAATGAGGATCATCATTCAGATGCTATCTGTGGTCTAGAGCAATTCTTTACTGCCTCCTTCACCTGGCACGTTGTTTTCTGGCCTGCTTGATATTCTGCTGCCTCTTGGCATCACAAGGAATGTCTCATAACCTTATTTCTGTGGCCTTGAAAATCAGACCTTGTCCCCCAGAACACTGAAAAGTTCTTAAGTTCTTAATCTAAAGCTTCCTGATGATTGTGGCAGAAGGGCAGAGACTGAGCTGTTGTCCCTGGTGCCAAGAAAAGGACACCTGGAGTGGCTGCAGCTGTGCCAGGGCAGGGTTAGGTTGGATTTTTGGGAAGGGTTCTTCCCCCAGAGGGTGCTGGCACTGCCCAGGAACATTCCCGAGGCTGCCAGAGCTCCAGGAGAGTTTGGAAAACCCTCCCAGGGATGCCCAGGGTGGGATTTGGGGTGTCTGTGCAGGCACAGGGGATGGACTGATGATCCTTGTGGGTCCCTTCCAGCTCAGGTTATTCCATTTTCAAAACATCCAAAGCTCAGATGTGAGCTCACCTCTGAAATGCACCAGAATTTGAGATGGAGTGGAGGGGAGTTCTGTGACAGCAGAGTGGGAGGGAGAAATCAGCCCTGATTCTGCTTGAGGCCAGCCCCCACTGTGGTGGCATCTTGGATGTGTCACTGCAGAGCAGCAGGAGGCAGGGCTGGAAACAGCACCAGAAACACTGCCAGCACTGCGATCTGGAATTACCTTTATTTTCTGTACACCCACCTCAGCTGGAAATGCTGTGGTACCACAGGGGAAGGACCTGGGAGGAGGAAGGAGAGGTGTTGTGAAAGGTCTTGATACAACTTCAGCATCCAGAGTAATAATTATTTCATTTCATTCATGTGTGGAAATGATTTACCAGCAGGTCTTCAATGAAAAAGCTCCTGCCTTTAGTGCACACACTCCTGTGTGCCTGCGAACAGAATGCTGAGCTCACAATGCAGGGAGAACCTGCTACAAATTCAGTCAATGATCCAACAGGAAATTAAACCTTTTAAAAATGGATGAACCAATGGACCAAGTGTAATGGAAGAAAATGCACAAAATGGGAAGAGTGAGTCATTAACTTGATTTAAATATGATTTTTTTTTCTTTCTTTAGGAGTATGGCACCAAGGTCTGACATGATTTCCTCTTTCAAGAATGCAAGATGGGAAAAGAATCAGAATTAAACTCTGCAAAGATACAATTTTTCCTTTTAATTAGAAAAAACTCAATGTCATACCAGGCAGAAGAAAAATACTAGAAAATATTTAAACCTGTGAATCTCAGTTTAATATAAAGTCACCCTTTTCTATGACCCTGAGGAGGAATGAGCTTGTTCTTTTTCTATTAATTATATGCAAAGATAGAAAAGACAAAAGAAAAGTCTTTGAATCTGAAGAATTCAGAGCGAGCCAAAAATGCCAATTATTGCCCAATTCCCACTCCCAGACCACAGCACTGGGATGTGATTTAAAGAACCTGGCTGTCAGTGTGATTTAAGGATGATGATGCTCTCACTACAAATAATATCTCACTGTTGGAAAAAAAAAATCATTGTTATTTGCAGACAAGGTCCTTCCTATGAACACACATCCTGTGCACATCATGTCAGGAAAATTTCAGAGGTCGTGGTTTGGTTTTAGAGGTTTGGGATTTTTTTTTTTTTTTTAAGTTGCTTTTAAGTTTTTCTTTCTTTTTGTGATTTATACCCCATTTTCTCTGCCCTTATGAATATCACCTTTGGGAAGTCTTTTCCTCCTCTATCAAAAGTTTTGCCTAATTTCATTTTCAGAGGGGTAGGAGTGAAAGGAAGGAGCTAAAGCATCACCTGTGTGTTTTTGAGGGGAGTGGTCCTGGAAAACTCTTTCCTTGTTTAGGATTTATTAGAGGGAGGATGATGAAAATGGCAAAATAAAATAATTCACAGAGCCACAGTGGTCAGTGGAAGTTCCACCAGGGAGAGAAAAGCTGATTTGGGGGATGTTCTCCATGTTTGATTTGTGATGTCCTCTTTGGCACTTATTTAGGTGATAGATTGTGGAAAATACTTTTGTTTTAGTGGAGCTCTTCCCATTTTGTCACACACATGCAGACTAATAAGAGCATGGTTGGAATAATTAGAAAATCACCCTATAAGCGGAGCTTTTTAGCCACCCCTTTGCCCCTAAAGCTGAAAAATTCACTGACAAAGAGCAGAGGGGCACCAGAGTAAGACAAGGAATGGGAGTCCCTGGTAGTTCCTTGGAAGTTGGATCCCAAGGTTGTGTCCTGCTCAGGGCTGTTCCATCCCATGTGAGGAGCAGGAGCAGCCCCAGCTCTGCCTGGAGCTGCTGCTGTTGCCAATGGGATTATTCTGCACATGAGACACAGCCCTGCATTTCCCAAGCCATAAACACAGGGATGCAGACAAATCCTATTAACAAATAACAGGATTTGTGCTTGCACTGCACCTCCCACTCACCACCTTCAAAATTTACCCCGTGCTGGCTGAACCGTTGTTCTGCATGGAATCAAGTGAATTAAAACCCATTTAAAAACCCAGCTAAAAACCCCCATTGGATTGCACTGAAGTGTGAATAATGATTCAGCATCATCAGCTGTGGTTGCCATAAGAAACAAGATTTCATAATCTATAAAGTGTAGAAGAGACAGAAATGCCACAAGCAACGTTAATCTACTAAAATGATAACCAAAATGAGATCTTATTTTCAGTGCTGGGATAGTTTTTGGGTTTTTTTCCCCTATGGTTTCTCAACAAATCAACAAAAGCAGCTGTAAACCTAAACAGTTTTCAGAAGCCTGAAGGCTCAATCTGATTGACTGCATTATCCACCCTTTGTTAATAGTCATAAATGATTTGTTTCTGTTGGAGAAAACCAAGAAGAACTACAAATAAAGGACTTTTATCTGAGTCATAAGTCACTTCATATCACAGTCTGCTGTTCCACAGTCAAAAATACCATAGAGAAGATGAAATTTGCTCTGAATATTTGCAGTGTTTAATATTTTAGAAGTCCTAGCATATCGCTTTGGGAGAGCTGTGTATAAATTAGAATGAACACAGAAAATGTTTATTTTATTAATAAAAAGTAGAGCAAGCGAGTAGAGCAGCGCTGCTCCTAAGGACTGACTCGCAGAATTTTAAGCAGAAATCTCTTTTTTCCACACCTTATTTCTTATTTGTGTGATGAGGATAAATCAGCACAGCCCAAGCAGGTCAGTGGGTGATCCAAGCATGAAGACAAAGCTTTGTGACATATTGTCAGGAGGAAAAACAGGCTGATGAACCCTGGGAGACGTCAGCTTTGAAATGCAATAAAAATTGTCAGGAAGGAAGCAAAACTCAGGGTGCTTTGTGCAGTCTCTGACAGCCGTGGCTTTCAGGAAAACCTCGTGTTTGGATCTGCATGGTGCTGGGAGCAGAGAGAGGAGCCAGCTTGGGATGTGATTAATTGTGCAGCAGATCCCCTTGGAAGTGTTTGGATAGGGAAAAAAAAAATGCTTCAGGAGTAAAGGATGGCCCTAACAACACTAACACCTCATTTCTACATTTAATAAAAACCTCTGGAGAGGATGTGGGCTTTGGAAGGGATATTTTTATGTCTGAATACAAATGGGATTCTTGATGTTTCCCATCCTTCCAATGGCATTGGACATTTGGTGTTGGCTTCCACATTTTTGGAATAAAACACAACTGTCCAAATTTTCCTTTCACTTTAATGATGAAAAAATGGGTTGCAATTAGAAAAGATTATTCTTTTCTGCATGCACTAATGAACTTAGGACCCTGAATGTCTCAAACCTTCATTATTGGGGCTTCAGGTAAATAAACACAGACACTTCATCAAATGCAGGAACAGACTGAGACTGAAGAAGTTAGGAATGGAGCTTAATTTCATTTCCTTTCCTTAATTTTCATTGCTTTCATGCTTGGTTTCTTTTTCCCTGCACGATGGCATGTTCACACACACAGTCCCAGCAAAGGTACTGCATGAAGTGTGGCTTTGCACTGCACACCTGTGCAAAAAGGTGGAGTTAAAGCCAAGCATGGCACTGCAGTGAGCCCATTCTGCTGTGCACTCAGATTTTGTTATTGCTGACTGTAATTTAAGCCTGCAAAGCAGATGGTTAATGTACTATGGATTCACGGGAGGTGTTCCTCAGGATTATTTCTGTCAGATCCTGGGTGAAACCTCTTTGTGGAATGCATGCAGGGCTTAAATAACTCCTGTTTGTGTCAGCTACTCAAATGTTAATACCAGGATCTGGTCTGCTAACAGTTGAACATCAGTTTTTGATGAGTAGGAGCCCATCAAAATCAAAAAAACTATTCTGAATTTCCAGAGATGGACCAATATAGCTTACCTGACTAACAAGCTAATCTTCCTGCTTCAGTTTTCCTTTTTGGCCTTCTTTACTTTCCCCTCTTAATTCTTCATCTCCCTTCCTCTTAGTGTGAAATTAGACTAAAAAATATTTAGGGATGAGAAGTGCCCTCATCTGGCTGTAAATTCCATAGAGTGGGCTTGGTAGAACGAGATATAAACATAAATTATGGTAAGGATACATTTAGGGGCTTGAGTTTTAATGGTGCTCTTGTACAGACACCTGTCCTGGTTAGTTTGCAAGATAAATAACATAATCAGATCTATCAAGGAAGTAATTTTTTATTAGAAATGTGAACATGGGAGATTTGGGCAGACTGACAATATTATAAAACTCATGGGTTTTCATCTGCTAAAGGCTCTGCTGGATATTTTATGTTCTTGAGTGTCCAGTTGTAATAATGTGAATCCCTCTACAGCTCTTCTGTGGGTCTGCTCAACAGCAAATCATGGTCCTACTCAGGAACTTGGAAAATCTAATATATGTATGCTCATTAGATGTTTGTCAAAAAATACAAACTTTATTCATGAAGCTTCGCTTTCGCCCATGATTACTTTAGATGAACAGGCTTTCATTATGTTGTAAGAAATAAATCCTTTTAAAGACTTAAAACCAGTGCTCCTCAGATCCAAAATTATTAATTCTCCTACTTAAGGAAGTGGAGCTTTCCTTAAGCTTGTGTGAATGCCACAGATAAATGATTAACATTGCCTTTGCATAATTGCATGGCCAGGTGAAATGCTTACATATATATTTCATTGATATAAAAGGTGTATGAATCCATACATTGCATTTTAAAGGTAAAAACAAATGAGAGCTGCAGCAGGCTGGCACAGAGTGAAATCTGCTTTGCATTTTGGAAGGGCTGTAAATCACTGGAGCTCTGCAGTCAGAGTTTATGATTTCCATCAAAGAGCACGAGGGACATATTTCACTGTAGTCTATCCATTATTCTGCACATACTTGAGAAGAGAAACTCAAACAAAACTCTCATTAGGAAACATTGACAGAGGACCAGCAGAGAATTCATTTACTGGTACATGGTGATACAGCAAAGCAGGCAGCCAGAGCCATATATCAGAGTGCCATGGGATGGAGGGCTGAGCAGGAGATGTGCATCTAGACAGGGATTTCTGTACAGCTCTTCCAAGGTTTCTGCTTGTTCTGATTTCTGGCAGCTTGCAAGCAAATGGAAATTTATGGTGGAGGTGTCAGGGAGCTGGGAGGGCTGGCTGCTCCTACAGGAAAGGCACCGTGGCACATTAAGGGCGTTCCTGGGGCAACCAAAAGTCAAAAATCAAAGGGATGGGGCAGCTCAGCAAGGATTTGAGTCAAGAACAGGAGCAGTGATGAGAGCCAGGGTCAGGCACAGCCCCTGGACACCAGCAGGGACAAAGGGAGGGGACAGCTGGGACATCACAGCCCAGGGTGGGGACAGGATCAGCCTTGGGACCAGGCACAGGTGAGTGCCCAGGGCAGGGCTGAAATGGGGCTGGGGAGGAGCCAGGGGAGGCTGCCCAGGGCAGTTCAACCCTTTTAGTGCCTCAAGAGAGCAAATCTGAGCCTCTTGAAGTCCTGCTGGGTACCCAACAGCTGCTCTTCCTGCAGTAGGAGTGGAGAGCATTTCCATGGCTACACACCCAAAAGGGTCTGTGTGTTGTACAAACATTTTCTTGACTTATCTGCACCTATTTCATGGCTTCCCTGTCTCCCAGGGGTTAAAGTTGATGCTGCTCTTAGGGTAAAACTGCTGCTGGAGTAACGGTATGGAAAACACTGTCAGCATCTAATGGCTTAGCCAGAATAAATAGAGAAATAGAAAGAAAAATATTGTCTCAGCTGGGCTTCTGAGGGTTTGGGTGCTGCTGTGGTTTTGGGGATTTTATTTTGTAGGTTTGGGAGAATTCAGAAAATGCAGAAAAAAAACTGTGATTAATAATTTCTGTGGGAATTATTTTTTAAAATACATCTTGCTGAATATTTATTCTAGTTGTGCAGGTATCAATCAAAATATAAGGAGCCTGAATAATATTTAAAATTTAATTTATACTAAATGAAAGTAATTTTGTTGCTCTTTTGGCACTGGGGTTTTTGTGTGTTGTTAGGATGATGTGATGTGTTCATTTGGCTCCTTTATAGTAATGATCCTTATTTAGATTATTGCTGGTAGTCATACCTCCACACATGGAGATATTAATAACTGGAAAACTGATGTTGAGTAAGAAATTTTGGAAATAAATGCATGACTTTGACACAGCCTTCCCAAAGCAGTATGGACTGAGCCACTCTGCTTGTCTTTATGGGAAATAAATTAACCTTTCCATTTTTTGGAATGATGAGTGAATTGGGAAAGAAGCTGGGATAGAAACAGTGTTAAGTTTTGTTATTCAAACTATTTTGTCTTGCTGTAGCTCAGTTTTAATTGCTGCTATGAATCCAGATCTGCTTTAGGAATAGATCTGAAAGCTTTTCCATCAATGTGCTGAAAGGAATGTGCACATATAAACCACTCTAAAGAGTTTTATCTGCATCAGCAGCAACTGTTGCATTTTAGATCTGTTTTATATAAAATTTGTCTCTGACCATTTGTTTATCTCCCAGCCAAGCTGTGGCTCTGTCAGGGGGTGAAATGATTAGTCCTGTGTCAGAGGTTATGGAGCAAGGTCTCTCCAGAGCAGCCCTGTGCTGCCAGTGGGCATTTCCAAAGGGAATTAGGAATATCAGTCGGCTTTAATTGTGTTCACTGCCAGTGTGATGCTTTTTTTAAGTGGAAGGTCAAGAGAAGCTGAACTCATTTAACATGGACTGAGGTAAAGCTCTGACTTTGCACAAGGGCATGGAGTGAGAGGACAAAGGAGGGTAGAGTTAAACTGGATATTGGGAAGAAGTTCTTTGCTAGTGGGGTAGTGAGGCACTTGGTGGGTTTGCCTGGAGAGGCTGTGGCTGTCCCTGGATCCCTGGCAGTGCCCAAGGCCACGCTGGACAGGGCTGGGACAGTGGGAGGTGTCGCTGTCCATGGTGCTGGAGGAGCTTTTAGGGCGCTTCCAAACCTCACCATTCTGGGATTCCATGGTGAATTCCAGGAACCTGAAAAATGTTTCTTTGTCTGGCAAAAGCACAAGGAGTTCATGAAGCCAAAGGCTCAGGTACTTGTGCTTAGTTTAAGTTTTTTTCTGATCAATTTTTTCTTGATGTAGGATCAGAGAGTGACTGTTCTGTCACATCCCTGGGTGGGATGATGGTATTTGTCAGGATTGATGCCATGGAAAATACAACCACTAAGTTCAATTGGTGTGTGTTGGAAAGGAGGATAAGATGTGTGGGAGCCTCTGGCTGGTCTGGGAAGAAGAACTGTGTTGGGAGTGTTGATCCTGGGAATATTCTTGGTAATTTCTATTCTATACAAAACAAAAGGTCTAGGGGCTACAGACTTAGAATTTGTTGTCTACACAGTGTGATACCCCTGGTGCAACGGTTTTGCTGATGAAGAGATGCACAATTCCTTGTCCTCTTCTTATTCCTTGTTGCACAGGGACATAAATATGAAGATCCTAATTCTTTTAAACAAATGCAGTAGAATTTACAGCTTTACATCCTTTAAGAACACCTTAGTGCTCAAATTGCCCTTTTTTGAAAAAAGCAATTTAAACTTATACTGCATGAAGACCTTGATTGTCAGGTTTAACATCCTTGTGAGTAGTGAAAAAAATCTATTTTGACAAGAAATTCTCTCTCCCAACTCCTGCGGACTGGGGGAATGAGCTCAAAGTGCCACTTAGGACACTCCTGGCTGGTTGCTGCCTCCTGAGTGACAGCAGAGGTGAGGGTGAGGGGCTGCAAAGGGAGAAAGAGTTATGCTCACAGTGATTTATGAATTTCAAATAATTGATGTTTCCAACCAGTGTTCAGTTCTTCATCAGTGAGAAGCACAGCTTGTTTATCACATTCTTAAATGGATGGAAGGAAATATGTGCATATTAATGGGAAAAAAAAAAAAAAAAGGCACTTTATAAATGGCTGAGTGAAAATTTTCCAAGAGATTTTAATGAGGGTAGATAATAGCAGGGAAGAGTTTAACCAAATTTGGTTTTCAATCATATCAGAAGGGACACTTAGTCATAGTCTCCATGCACTTGTTCTTCTGAGGGGCAGTTGTGTTAAAGAGAAATCTCCAAATCTGCTGGATGGGGATGAAATGCAGCTCTGGCTGCTTTCTCAGCTGGTTGGTCTAGGATAATGGCATTTCTGGCCTAGGAAATATTTCCATTTACACGGAATACTGACAGATTAATGAGTTTCTCTTTACCAGCTCCAAACCAGAACATACTGAGCTTTAATTTAGTCTTGGGTCAGGCTGCCAAGTGACCCTTAGATCATGTTAGTATTTGAGCTGTTTTGCACTGTCTGTGAATAAAATCTTTGATATCTTTATGGATTTAAGAAGTTATTGACCGGTGGTTCAGGCACATTTGCAGCATTTAAATAATGAGGTTGTTTATTGTTAGAAGCCAAGGAAGAGAAGCACGGCCTGAGTCACTGCCCTGAGAGGTGCTCAGGCTCCCTCTGTGATCCAGGTGCTGCACTGAGGCAATGCCAGGATTTTTCTGGGGTTTTCCTAACAACAATAAGGAAATTGCATGGCAGGATGCTGGTGTCTTGTTCACATCCCAGCCTGCCAGCTGTATTGAATTTTTGCTGAAGATGTTGGTCTCTGGGATGTAAGAATTACGTTGGGTTAAGGTTTGGGTGTAGCTTCTTGACTTTGAAACCAAATTCTTTCTGGACCCTACAGTTAGAGAAATGGACAGTGGGGAGGAGATTAATGCTTAATGTGGTTTAATTGCAGAGTGGGATGCTGCAAGTTGGGGAGTCTAAAGAAGTTGATACCCACCAGGAGGAGAGGAGGGAGCAGGGTGGAAGCACCAGGCTTCTCCCTAATGGATATTAAAGTAGTCAGGGCCTGAAGCTCTGAGCTCCAGTATTTAATAGATGAGCAGTAGCTGCAGCTGTCATGCTCTATAGTGGAGCAGCACTATTACTATTTTATTACCTTTGATTAGCTGAAATTGTATCTTATAGCCAGCAACCCCTCTGTAAATGCATTTACCAGCAGCTGTATTTCTGCCCAGCCCTGGCACCACGAGGAGCTGCTGCATTAGAGAGCCCCCATCCATCACACTTTAGATTTGAAGCAATATCCTCTCCCTAAATTAACGTCATCACCTCCTAACAGCTGTGGCCACCAGCTCAGGGATGGTTGATGAGCTTGTCAGTGTTTCCAATATAAATTCTGCCTTTAATAGATTTATTTGTAAGTTAGACCTACTTAGCTATAAAAATCTGCTCAGGGTTGGGACTTGGCATGGAGGGCTCTCCCTGGATGGTTTTCTTCACAGTCCTTCTGTGCTTGATTGAAAACTTTTTGCCAAATCCAGTCAAGCATAATAAACTTCTGGAAATAGTAATTAAGGGCCTTGATGGCTGTGTGGCTGTAGATTTGGCCAAATGGTTTCTTCTGGGGGGAGCAGGCAGAATCTATTTATTGCTGATGAGGCCTTCTCTCTCCAAAGGGTGCTTGAATATTATCCTACCCTAAATCGTTCATTGAGAAATGTAGACCTCCCCTCTCCCTCCAAAATATCAGCTCTGTTCTCTCCCCTAAGAATGACAGAAACAAGAAAATTGTGTGTGGATGTAACAAAAACGTGGGCTTATGTCTTTATTTTTGGTTTAATGTATGAAATTTTTGAGTTTAAAAACACTTCAGAAAGAAATAATTCCTTTACTTTGGATATAGTGAATCGTTTGGGCTTCTGTTTTCTCCCCTTGTTTTTGGGTGACGCTGGATGTAGAAAACTCAGCCTGTAAATATGCAGTTTGATTTAGCTGGAAGAGAATTGTTGCTAAAATACAGTTTCTCTGGAATAATAAATATCTGGTTTTAGTCTTTGGTTGATACTTTATCACCTGTTAACAGAAAACTTGTCCAACAATGAGAGTTGAATTTCTAAAATGAGAGTTGGTAACAACCATGCTCTCAACATGTACTTATCAGAAGAAATTTAAATGTGAGCACATGATGGCCAGATGTTTCCATTCTCACAGCAAGAGAAGACACTTAGCAATCTTTGTGTTTGAAAAAGCAGGTGTTTCATCAGTTATTTTCTGGGAGTTTTTATCTCGGTGAAATAAATTTTCAGACAGCATTCATGTAACTGCACAGAGAAGGTCCAGTGGATGCTTTTTCTTCCTCTCTTCCTGATTTGTTTCTACTCTGCAGGTTATTTTGTGTCAGGAGTGATCCAGCTTTCCATGGAAATGGGAAAAACTGCCAAGGCAGTGCTCATCTTAGCATCTCATTCCCATTTATCTACCCATTGTAATCTGTAATTAGCTGCACTTTCCTCAAATGCTCCTGGCACAAACATTTTCAGGTGTACTTTAAACTCCATCTCATTAAAACATCATGAGAAGCAGCACCTTGACACCCTTCCCATGTCACTGTGTGATGGCAGCTGCTGTTTATTCACTCACCAAAGTCCTGCACACACAGCAGGGTGTGAGTGGCCTGAAGGGATGGGAAATATCTGAGTTTGACCTCTGAGATCAGCCTGAGAAGGGTTTGGAGCAGTGCAAATCCAGCCTCCCTTCTGCTCTTGGAGCTGCCTTTAATATCTTCAAAACATGTCAGCAGTGCAAGGAGGCATAATTCAAATAGTCCTGGAATAGAGGGGAGAATGAAAAATGGGGAGCTCTGCACAGAGCAGTAACACCATGTGCTATCAGCTCTGCTCAAGCCTTGTAAACCTGTCAGAAACGTTCTTGCTAATAGTCCATAATACCTTGTTGTAGAAGTAGTAATCAGTGATTTCTGAACCAAACTGGCAATTCAGAAATGAGTCATTGCTCGCATTGATTTTTATTTTTTTTTTTATGTGGTCGGCATCTGTGTCAGGCAGTAACAGCAGCAGCGTGTTCCCATCCCATTGTCACAGGCACAATTCGGCTCTCAAACAATGAGGCACCACTTTGACCTATTGCTATGTAAATTCCCTTCCCGTGTGTGTTGATAGTGAAGCAAAAATATTTTGACTAAGATCTGAAAGCAAGGCTACTATTAGAAAGCTGTAATGGAGCCATTTAGGGCTGAAACTAATAATTTGTTAGGAATTGCTTACCAAAACCTGTTCTTAAAAATTCCTGTTAAGGACAGACTTTGGGTCTAAGGAAACCTGTATTTTCTGTAAACACAGCAGCATTCAGTAGAGATGGGCAGGAACATTATGGGATGTGCAGCTGGAGATAGGAATGTTTGCAGGTGTTAGGGATGTCTGCTCTGCCTTTGGAGTGGCACTGAAGCACTGAGTTCAGCCTGGGCTCTGAGGCTGGAAAAGCTCTCCAGGATCAGAGTCCAAGCTGTGCCCAATGCACCGAGCTCTGAGTGCCACCTCCAGGTGCCACCTCCAGGGATGGGGATCCAACCCTCCCGGGGCAGTTCCAATCCCTGAGCACCCTTTCCATGATTAAATTCCTGCTGCTGTCCCCTCTGAGCCTCCCCTGCCCAACCTGAGGCTGTTCCCTCTCCTCCTGTCCCTGTTCCCTGGGAGAAGATGCCCTGACTTTGGTCCACTCTGCTTCCAGGGAGTTGTTCAGAGCCAGAAATTTCCCCTGAGCCTCCTTTTGTCCAGGCTGAGCCATTTCCAGTCCCTCCCCACATCCCTGACTCTGCAGACCCTTCCCAACTCTGTTCTCTTCTCTGCTCCCTTTTCAGCCCTTCAATGTCATTTCCCATCTCTGGAAAGCTCCAGCCAGCTCTAATCCATCATTTTTCAGGGTTTCATTCTTTCCTTGTCAAAGAGTAAATTTGAAATTTTACAGCCCCCAACTCTGTGCACTGACAGAGTTGTGATTGTGAGTTCTATTCCAGGGCTAACATTTCATGACTTTTGTGCCTAAAAGGGAGAAATCCAAATGAGGAAAGAACCCTTTGGGTCCTGAGGCTGAACCCATGGGTTCTTCTGTGCTGAGCTCACTCTCTCAATGCTGTAGGGACAAGAACAAGGTTAGGAATTCTACTACACTTTGAATTTCTAATGCCATTTCCCTGTCTGGCAGAAGAGGTTAAACTCAGGGCACACAAACATTTTCTTTTGAAGGCTTGACAATAGTTTCATAAGGATTTCATGGTCTCCATCATCATTTCAACTGAGGAAATCCAGTTGGTGTCAATATTTGCGGAGCTGAGTGGCCCAGATATCAGAGATGGTCTGTGAAATGTTTGCAGTCCAAAACCAAGCAGGGAACTCCCAGGCTGTATTTGTCACTGTAATGATAAAGGGAAACATTCCTCCAGATGCTTGCCAGGAGAAAAGTGAAACAGGAAGAATAAATGTTCATAATTTTTTTCACCCTGAATAGAAGTGACTATGGAAATAGATAATAATTACAAAATATAATCATTGGGTTTAAAAGCAACTGTCATGTGGGCCTGCTCTGGAAAAGGTATCATGAGGTTGCTTAATGAGAAAAAAATATTGTTAATTTTCTTTGCTGAGGATTACTTTCTGGGGGAATAGATAACATCTGAAATTCCATTTTGAATTGCAGTACTCCCTCTGTCCTGTCTTTTGTGACTGTAAAAATGCACCTTCTCAGTATAACAAAGGAGTTATTTCTTTATTTCCATTCTGACACTGAACTATAAGAAAGTGGTAGAAGATGAAATAATTTTTCTGTAATTTTGTTGCTCAGGAGCCAGTGGATATTTATTTGTTATCCTGGAGATGATTAACACTTGGAGAGGAAGATAAAAAAAAAAAAAAAAAAAAAGTGCCACTAAAAATAAATAAATAAAATGGAAAGAGTAGATATTAAGTCAGAAAATTTCTCCCCTTGAGATGCTCCATGGAATTCCCATATCTTAACACTATTTTCTTCAGTATAAATTTTCAGAAGGTTTGATCTTTCTGTGTGCAGAGGAGTTATTTTTTATTAACACAGCCTATTAAGCTGTGTGTATGGAGTTGTTCAT
>PYHW01010591.1:1728593-1743332 GCA_013186435.1 Turdus rufiventris | reverse complement strand
CCTCGTCTCAGAGCTGATTGATGAGCTTGCAGAATTTATGCAGAATGTGTGCAGAGGAGTTTTCCCTGGCAGTAGTTCCAATCCTTTCTGGAATGCTCCATTCCTCTGAGGTGGCTTCAGAGCTGTGTCCTTGCCAGCACAAAGAGGTGACTGCAATGGAAAACTGATCTCAAGAACAACTTAGGGCTCTACAGAAAAATATTTATCATTGCTCCAAAATTTTGGTCGCTTTGCCTTGACTTTACAGCTCAGGAGGGTTGGGCAGAACTTGCACTCAGTAATTTCAAGGTGATTTTAATTGATCTCCTCTGATTACGGGCAGTGTTCTGAAGCAAGAGACAAAAGACCACAACGACAAAGAATTTTTAAAATGCCACATTTTTTTCTGTGAGTGTTTCTGTGGCAGGATCACAGTCCCAGGTGGTGCCAGGACATCTCACTGCTGTCTGTGGCTGCAACCTGGGAATGCTCAAGGTGTTGCACAGGGACACAAAAAGAGCCTCAGATGTTCGGGCAGCTTTTTATCTTTGTATTTGAAGTCGTTTTTCCTTAGATAAATCCCATTTTAACAACGAGGTGCAAAGAGATGAAATGATTGTTCTGTGTGCCAAGATTTCAGCCTCAAAAGAACTGTATTTAATATTTTTCCCACTGGGCTGTTCAGGCTGGGGCCAAATCCAGCTCTCCTCCAGTTGATGAAGTTGTAACTGTGCCTTGCTGAATCCAGTATGGATTTTTGCCTAATTTTTTTTTTCCTTTTTCTTTCATCCTTTCACTCATTTTACCCCAAAAATGTGATTTGTGCTGGTGCTGCTGAGACACGAGAGAAGTGAACACTTCAGTCTATGCAGCTTTTCAGTCACACAGCTGCAGCTTTTATTTATCTTCTCTTTATGGGCAGGTTCATTTCTTGTGTGTGACAGTGGCAAATCTGAGTCCCAGCAAAATTTGCCCTTCATCCCTCACCCTGAATTTTATGTATGGATCCAAAAAATTGTGAAGTTTGCCTCTCCAAACGTGGAACTGTATCAGGTTTATTTATGTCATCTCTGCTTTCTTTGGAACCTTGCAATTAGGGATATATCAGGGGAAAAAAATAATTTATTGAGATTTGTTAATAGTGAATTGGAATTTGAACAGAAAAAGATGCAGTTCAGATATCCTTGATCTAAAATGAAGCATTGGCAGGCAGTATTGAAAGAGTTTTTATATTTTCCTCTGCCAGCTTGCTTAATAAAACCCAGCAAATATCCTTGCAAACCAAAAGACTTTTTATTTACCCCAAGAATTTTATTTAGAAAATTATAAATTGGAATGTTTCGATATTTTTAAAACTTCCAGAGTTTCTAAAGGAAAATCAGAGCGTGTATGTGAGATATTTTGGCGTTGCCAAATTGGCAGTGCTTGAATCAGAAATTGTCTATAGGAGAATATTCCCAGCTTACTGTAAAGCCAATACAGAAACAATAGAAGGTTTTTTTAAAGAATAATAAGAAATACATCCAGGAGACTCTGACCTGAGAGGCTGAGAGGATGTGGGGTAAAAAAACCAACACAGGAAACATAGCCAGAAAAATTGAACCAACCCAAGGACTTCAGATGTGTTTTAGTTTGCCAGGCTGTAATTTTTACTAGAGGTGTCAGGAAAATGAGGGATGTGTATTAACAAAGTGCAGTCTCTGGGCTGTTTTCAGTTTTCCTCTTTAACACAAAAAATATAGAATTATTACCAAAATGTGTAAGCCAAGTCCCAACCCTGATAAACTGTTTTAATTTAGTTCCCTCAAACAGTTTCCATCATTTATAAATAATAAGCTTAAGAGCTGTGGCCATTTGCTGCACAACTTCTGGGAAGTCATTTTCCAGTTCACCTTTCTTTGCCTACCACAAGCCTGAAATCATCTGCAGACTCAACCTTTCACATCTCACTTCCAACTTTCCCTCTCAAGGAGAGCTCAGAGGAAACTCTCATTTTGTCAGCAAAAACGGCACTGGCTCTCCGAGGAAAAAAACACAGCAACTCACCAGGGACTCATTTCTTTAATATATTAAAATACATTTTTACATGCCAGGATATTCCATTGTTCTTTGATGTCCCAGCATGTAGCAAATGATTCTCGTGGCTGCTTGCAGGATGATGAGTGAGAAGGTAAGCTCTGTGCTTTCCAATTTTTTTGCTTCTGCTTCGTGGGCCTTGATAAATAATTCATGGAGCAAAATTACTGTCCCAGAAAAAGGCAGTCTGTTTCATCAGCCCTTTCACACTTTATTGATTAACACATATAATTTTTTAATGTGCAACATCGCTGGAGTTTTGAAGAATGGGGAGTTTGTTGTTCTCTTTCACAGAATGCTCCAGCAAGGACTTCAGGAAAACTGGGGCAGCCATGAAAATATTCTTTTAGGCCAAGGAAAAATAAAACAGCTAGAGTGGAAATGATGCTGTTATGGATACGTTTTAAGTTTCATCAGGTAATAGGAGAACACATGTCAAATTATGGAGAAAGAATGATAAAGAAGAAAATTGAATTATTTGAAGAGTTAAGTGCTGGATGTGCAGTTCCTGTAAATCCTCACTTTTTATTTCTACTCAGCCTGATGCTGATTTTTACTGGTTGCAAATTTGTCCAGCTGAGGTGTAAAAAGGAAACAGGAAAAGGGATCTGTGATGGAAAATGGAGAAAACACTTTCAATTCCTGCATATTTGCAAGACTTAACAGGCATTTTAAGACTCTGTCCTTAAAATCTGCTTTAAGGCCAAACCCCAATAAACCATCAGCTTCTGAACCTTGTTCCTAACTTGTCCCTTAAACCCCTGCTGTGTTTTTTTTTTTCTTTTTCTTTTTTTTTTCTTTTTTTTTTTTTTTTTTTTTTTTTTTTTTTTTTTTTTTTTTGTTTGTTTGTTTGTTTGTTTTTCCACCACATTTTTCAGTTTGAGGCTCTGAATTTCTGAAGAGGAAACTGCTCATCTTCAGAGTATTTGAATTTCTCTTATTTCTAGACAGAGTTGAATTCCTGTTATTCCAGTGGATCCTCCCTGTCACCTGTGCTGTGGTTCCTCATCCCACAAATCCTCCTGGAAGGTTTTCTCCTCACCTGGCCCAAAATGTTCTTGGTTTTTGATAAAACCCAACTCCTTTGGGCTTCCTGGCACTGTGCACTGGGCAAGTTCTGAAAGAAAAAAAAAAAATTTAAAAAATATAATCTACTTCCAAAAGTCTGCATTGTGTGAGAAATTATGGCAATGGTTCTCCCAGGTATTAATCAGCTCTTTTGGATGTGGTGGTTGGAACTTTTGTAAAGAGAAATTTCAAATATTTGGGAGTGACTGCCAGCAGATTTGATATAAACCTGGTCAGGGATGAATTGAGTGTTTCACCCAGAAATAAAGGAAATTTTTAATAGGGGGCATTGAGTTTCTCAAATTTATAATGCAAAAATTAGAAATATTTTGGAAGTGTCAGAAGAAGTGTTCCTTGAATTTTCAAAACCCAATCCATACCTGTTCTGGAGCTGTTTAAATTCAAAATTTATGTCCAAAATATCTATTGAAGGTTGTCAAGATTATCAACAAAAACCTTGGAAGAGCTGAAATGCTTTTCTCTGATTAAAAATTAGCTTTTATTCTTTCTTGCAGAATATTTTAGAACTTTTATTCTAATATAAATACAATAATGCTAAACACACCAATATTTCTTTACCAGTTGTTTGAAATATTATAAAGGTATATAAGTGTATAAATGCTTGAATTTATGAAAGTATTGTAGTGATTTCATTTTGATTGATGAACATTCAGAGCATGGATTCAGACCCTTTTTTTTCCTAAAGGAAGAACACTGATAGATTTAAAAACTGAGGGATTTTTCAGGTGGGGGAAAAAAAAAAAAAAAAAAAAAGATACTTTATATATCATTCTTTGTATTTTAAAGCAGACATTAAACAGGTTTGTACTTTATTCCAGATGCATCTAGGCAAGGTTCCAGTTAGGTATTTATTTAGAAAAAAGACATTTGATTTACAAGACCTCCAGGATGTTTTCCACTTTATGAAAAGAAATTAATGTAATTTTGAAAGCTGGAGAAAATGGCTGTAATTGCAGTGTGCTTGTAATGGGATTCTTGTGACAGAGCAGCTGCCAGGTGATGCAGAACCCTGTGCAAAAAAAGACATTTTGTGAAATGCATGGTTCTGTTGTGCTCTGTGTTTTTACTCAATTCCCAACTACAGCCCAGCCCTGAGTCTGGCAATAATAAAATTCTGCAGGAAAAGGAGCAGCAGTTGCACATGAGCCTTGTTGATGTTGCATTTATGGCTCCGTGATCTGTGAGGTTTTAAACTTTTGGTGGTTTAGCTTGTTTTATTTGAAAAATGGGAGCAATATTTTTACTGGAGTTTTATTTTGCTTAAGCATGGTTTTGCAACGAGCTTCTGGAGCCTGCACTGAAAACATCAGTGTGTTTGTTAACTTTTACTAGAACTTGTTTTTTTACTTTGGCTTCTTAAACCTTTTACTTACTAAAAGCACTGCAACTTTATATTAGCGCTTACTGACTGACTCACTTCTGCTAAAACTTAAAACTGCTTCATGTATAAGTAACTTAACATACTTTAATCCATCCAAAAACCTTAATTCAATCCCTACACCCTAATTTCACTCTAAAAAAAATTTTTAAAAACTCCCTAATCCACTAGCTCCAACAATGATCCATTGGTTTATGGCTTTGTGATCACATTCTACCTCTCTCTCCCCCATAAAATTTGTTCCCTGACCAGCTGTGAGATTGCTGGTTTAGGATCTCTATTATCCACATTATCCATTTATTCTTGCAGTGGTGTCAGGGTTTAGGATCTCCATTATCCACATTATCTATTTATTATTGCAGTGCTATCAGGGTTTAGGATCTCTATTTTCTACATTATCCATTTATTCTTGCAGTGATGTCAGGGTTTAGGATCTCTGTTATCCATTTATTCTTGCAGTGATATCAGGGTTTAGGATCTCAATTTTCCACATCGTCCATTTATTATTGCAGTGCTGTCAGGGGGCTGCAGTTTGTGCCTCTGGAACTTTTGGCAATCATTCATTTCTACACTGCAAATTTCTTTTCAATCATGTCAGGACAAGCAGCAGATGAAAGGTAAATATCTGATTTCCACTGCTGGACTGGCAGGAGCTCTCCTCCTGCTGCTGCTTTTGGGGATTAAGTGCTGCTGGTTTATTCTATCCTGTTCAATAACTCAGAGTTAGAAACTATTCTGAAATGCTGTGGTGACTTTAATTACCTTGCAATAACCAGAAGTGCTCCAGAATTTGAAGAGCAGAAATTGGATGCTCTGCATCATTTTTCATTATTTCACTTAACTTTGATCGGGCTCTAAAGGTGGAATGAAATGCAAAGTGAATAAAATGCATGAAAACATCAAATATTTCACGTTGTGATGCAGGTTTGGAGCATTTGGGGTTTCTCTCAGGGTTCCCTTGCTGGGGAGCAGAGGCAGGATGGGCACAGAGCTCTCTGTGGTGGCTGCTGGGGAACCCTGCTCGGAATTCAGCCACACCTTCAACAATCTCAGCTTAAAAATGAATTTTTGGTACATGAATTTTGATCCAAAATACTGAATTCTATTGTTCCACTCACCAGAACACTCAGCCAGCCCCATTCATTACTGAACAAACAAATTTCTCCTTCTTTTTTTTCTTTAAAAAATTGCAAATACTTGGAACCTGTTGATATTTCATTGGCAAATTCAAATATCCATCCATTTCTGCCAAGAGATTTAACTTTGTTCTTCTTATTCTGAAATTGGAAAACTTCTCCCCACATCTCAGCAAAATTTACTGCAAGTGACTAAGACATTGACTAAGACATTTTGGATCTTTAAAATGCTGCTTCAACTCAGACCTCAGTGGGAACAAGGAACTTTTTCTTCTTTCCAGATCTTGTGTTGTAATGACAGTAAGAAGTACCAAGAGGATTTTTGGTTCAAAGAGGTTTTCCCTTCAAGTTTTGGATTGGTTTTAGGTTTAGCAAATATAAATGATTTTTTTCAAGAAGGAAAAAAAGGGAAGTTACTTAAGGATGGGAAGAGAAGCATTATGGGACTGAGTTGGTGTGTTGTTTGAGAAATCAAAATAATAATTGAAATGAGATATTTCTGCTGAAGAAGAACTGATTAAAAACCAATTATTGCACTTGATCAAATCCTTGACCTAAAGTTGGCCAGAAATTCCCTCATTATAATGAGCGTTATTCTCAAGAGATTCCTTTTGAGCTTTAAGAAAATGTGACAGGTATTTGAATATAATAAATAGTGTATGTTTAAAGAAGGGAGATTTGCTGGAATCTCTTGGTTAGAGCCTCAAGCAGTTTTATGAGACTGTTGTGAAAATCCTAATGGGAAATTCACTTGCTGGAGTTATGGGCCTTGATATTTTGAGTCAGTGATGACATCTTAACTCAAAAAAAAAGTTACTAATCCTTGGAATTTGGTTAAAAAAAATCTAGCAACATAACTAACAAATAGTTATGGCTGTGTATTTTACCTTTGAGTATTTTTTAATGCTCCTGGTTGTCCAGGGAGCAGCTGTTAATTGTGGTATGATTTACATAAAAGAGGAAAACTCGAGTTGTTGATTTATGTTGATAAAATCGGTTTTGGCAGCTGTTTTATTCTTCTTCTGCCAGAAGTTTTGCTCACCACTTGTTACATGGAGGCAGAGAGAGGACCATAAACATCTGTAGAAGACTTTTTTGTAATTAAGTGGATTCAGAAGGCCCCATTTGATTGAACTTTCTAAGCTTTGGTTTTTTAGTTTTGTGTAGTTGTTGGCTTTTTTTTTTAATCTCAGTGTGGTTTGACAAGATGAATTTTTACTTTGTAATTATGTCTGTGCTAAATCCATTTTCCACTGATCATAATTCTTCAGGGAAATCTACTGTGTCAGAAGGAGTTTTCTGGTTAACAGATATAACCAGAGCTTGCTTTGAAATGTGTGAAATGTTTCAGTCCAAAAACAAATTAAGAGCATTGTGATTGCATATTCAAGTAACTTCTTCAGCATCACATTTCATAAGGAGTTCTAGTTTGAAACCCACTGTCACTTGCAAAAGGAGATGTAAAAGAATGAGAAAACATCTCTGGCATCACACAATTATATCTAAATAACTAAATTTATCTTAAATACATGAAGATTATAGTTTGCAATCTGTCAGGGCTCGTCTCTGTAACTGAGGGACATATTTAGTTTCTGAAAAGCAAAAAGCTGATAATGACCTGTTTTTTTACAACATCAGTTCTGAAGGTTTTTCTGGTCTGAATTTTAATTTTGATGCAATCAAGTCCTGTTCTTTTCTGAAAATCTGTGACTCTGCCACCCCTCAGCTGGGGTGGCTCTCTGGGATTTTCTCTTCTCATCCTTCCTTCCAGAATCATTTCCTCCCATCCTTCTCTGCTGGAGCCCTGTCCCAAATCTAATTCTTAAGAACCTATCAAGAAGGGATTTTTTTTTAATATATTGATTTATATATTGATGCTTATACATGAATATTTTAGCTGATACAAATGGGAAAGGATTACATCAATTTTGTCTCTGATTTAATTTTCTCCCACCACCCCATTCATTCTTAGTGCTCTTTAGAATGTGTCAAGCCAGCAAACATAATTCTTACACGGGTCAGAAACATCTCTAGAGCAGCTTTATGGATATAAAAATATTTTCTGCACTTGTGACCCAGGTGAGCAGCAGCAGCTCTGTCCTGAGCTCCAGGACAGCTTTTCCAAGCCATTCCCAGCTCCCTGCAGAGCTCTCCTTACTTCTCCCCAGTGCTGGAAGCTCCCAGAGCTCTTTTGTCTTGAGCTGGCTGTGGTTTGGCAGAACATGTTTTATACCAGCTGTAAAGCCCTGTGGAGTGGTGCTAACCTGCTCAGTTGTCAGGGAACTGCTATTTCACAGGGCTTTTAGGTGGCCATAACTGCTGCTCCATCATTTCGAAAATAGCGCTGAGGCTAGGGGCTGGTTATGCAGCTTATATATGGACTCAATATTTCCAGAGAGAGTGGCTGAGATATCAATGCCCTAACGATGCAAAATGACAGGACACCCATCATCATCTGGTTAATCCTCTGCTGATACTGGGAAATGTTGGCATTTCTCACTGTCTGTGAAATCAGCAATCAAGAAAATCTCAGTTTTTCTCCCCCTCTGAATGAGGCAGATCAATCAGTTCAAACTGAGGACAGCGTTCTGTACAGCAGAGAGAAAAGAAATGTTTGCAAACTAAATGGATGGCAAATTTCTTTGTGTTTTATAGTCCATCATACCCCAAAATTGAAGTATTTATGGCTGGTGGTGGGGGGAAGCAGCCAGGGAAGCACAGTGCACATATTTCTGGGAAAGGGAACATAAAGAGCCTGCCTTGGAACACCAAATGCTTGTAGACACTTTATTTTTGAAGCTTTCAGCTCACACATTTTGCGATGCGCTGTTTCATCACTGTGTGAACCAAAGAAGACTGTCAGTGTCTAGACTGCATCTACACAATCATGTCTCTCTTGATTAATGGCTGGAATCTGCAGATGAATTGCTGGGATTTTGTCCTTGAGAGCTGCAGGAGGAAGGTTGCCAGCACTGAATGGTATTTCTTCCAGTTAGACACGTTCCTTGAAAAAACTGATCTTCTTCTGTAGTTACCGAAACAGTATTTCTCTTGATTTTATTGCCCATTTCTGCCTTTTCCTTGAATAAATGTGATCCTCTGCTGTGATCCCCTCAGCCAGGCAGAGCAATCCCACCAGCCATCAAATCCCCTCATTGGAATCTGGGACAAAAATCTCACAAAAAACCTGAAGATTTATTGAAGAATAAAATCCTTGAAGCGTCCAGCATATCAGAAACTGGCACTGCAATGGCAGTGGTGGAATGGGTAAAGATTGTGCTGCCTTTCCTATCCTATAAATTTGTCCAAGGAATAGAGACTTCCTTGCAAGCCTCAGTTAATCAGGGATTTTTAACCACTGTCTCAATATTCTGAGGGCTTTATTTTTTCAGGATGAATATAAATCATTCTCCCAATACAAGCAGATTTCAGTTAAATGTCACGTTCAGATGAATTATAATGATCAGTGACAAAATACACGACAGGAAAAAAGTCTGGAGAGGAAAATTCATATAATGAATTGATTCCAGGCTTGTGTTTTGGAATTAAGTGGCCAAGTAGGAAATAGGAAAGTTAATCTGTTCTTTATGATGGAATAACTGGTTTGATTCCAGGAAACCAGGGGAGGTGTAAATAAAAATCACTGATTTTCTAAGCATTTACATCCAGAAGTCTTTGTAAATCTGCTACCACTAATATTAGTTAATATTTTAGGGATGATTTAATTCAGCCTTCTTAAGAAAAAAGAAAAAACAACAAAACAACTATAGTTGTTTTTTCCTTGATAAAATTAACAGGCAGTGATCAGTAATGTTTAAAGATTACAGCAAACTTGATTTTCACAATTGTGTAGCCAAAAACCTTTTCTGGTATTTCAGAGTACACGTGGAAATCCTCATCAGTTTGGACTGAATTAAGAAGAAAGAATTAATTTATAATTCTTCCACTCTGGTCTTTTATTACTGAAATGTCACATTAAGAAACTTGTAAGTCATTGTGTTAAATACACAAAGCTGGAGGGAAAAATAGGAGTTGGTGGTTTCTCTGTGCTCCTCTGAGAACACTCCTGTGAGTAAAGCAGTTGTAACACAAGTGTAGAATCTTGTGCTGACTTCAGCCAAGAAGTAGCTGCAGATACTTTCCCAAATATATGAATTTGGTAAAATATATGAATAGGTAAAAAAATATGGATAGAATGGTATCCATATTCACATTGTCCCACGTTTGAGACAGGAATATTTTATGTAAAACTAAGGGTTTAATGGGAATCCACTAAAGGGAGGGCAGGCAGAAAACCACAGATATTTCTGCAGATGTTTTGGTGTCAAATATGACTCAGGAGGAGACCCAGGAAAGCTGCAGTTCTAACCAGAGCTCTCCTCTAATTTAGAACATCTCTGTGGTGTCAATTCCCACCCAGCAAACAGTAATAAAGCTCTCAGATGGAAGATTAATGAGCAGCATTCATGCACCACCAGGCTGGAAATGGGATGGAAACCTGGGGTTTGGGAACTGCAGTTGCAGAAAGGAGAATAGCAAATGTTCTTGGGAATCTTGCAGTCTGACTTAGAAAGTTTTACCAAAGTTGCTGCTTTAAAAAAAAAACAAAACAAAACAAAACAAAAAGATTTCTACTCCTGGATGAGGTAAATTTTATTTCTCTTAATTATGTGTGTGAATACGTGACAGTTGTGCCTGTCACTTCATTCCCCTGAGCATCAATGTCCTGCCAGGACTTTTTGCCTCCCAATCAAACATTAATGAAGCAAATCACTGCTCTGGAGCTGCTTATCACATCTGCTTTTAAATATTTCAGATTAAAAATAGACTAGAAATGCATTTCCCATGCTTTCTAATGATGTTTTCCCTCATTGCCCCCAGTTTGGAGTAGAAGTCTTGAGTGGGAATTTGAAAATTTTGCCATTTGGAGTTTTTAGAGTGAAATGCTGGAAGTGGGGATGTTTCCACCTTGAGCTGCTGGGTCAGTGCTGTGAGAGCTCTGTTTCCACACCCATTGCTCTGTTTCCATACCCATTGCTCTGTTTTCTGTTTCCACACCCATTTTGTGGCTGGTGGCCGCATCCCTGCTGTCCTCTCCATCCCACTCTTCAGCTGATCCTTTCCACTGATCCCAGCCCCAGGCAGTTCCACAGGTTCTTCTGACCTGCTTGATCTCCATCATTCCCAGCACCACTCCTGGGTTTCCAATCCCACCCAAAACTTCTCATTTTTGTTCCTCCTCATATCACCATTAACAGCTAATTATCCTCTTACATTCCACTCATCTTTTAAAAATACTCGAGTGGATGGTTGAGCATGTTCAGAACTTCTTAAATTTTTTTTGTTAGACTTTCTCTGCATATGGAGAGAGAATAAATAAGGAACGAAATTTTTCATTTGGTCTTAGAAAATGTGACCCTCCTCTTCTGGATCCATTTGGGTGCTGCCCAGGAGTTCCCAAGGCAGGAATTTCCTGGTTAATTGGGATGTTATGGATTCTCCCACACAGAGCTGGGACTAACTTTGGCTAAATCTAGAATGCTCCCCAGCTCTGGGAAGGCAGAAATGTTTGTCCTTTATTACATCACTTGTGTGGATAATATTCTGCATGGTGACAGCTTATTTTCTTTGGATTTTCGATATAAATATTCTGTCAGAGATATTTAAGAATCTTATCAAGGTTCAGTGGGCTCCATAATCCCATTACAGAGGAATCATTGCTTAGTAATAACCAGACAAGCAATAAAGAGATCAATAACTGCTCCAAAAGCACAGTCTGTGCTATGAAAATCTGCTTTTCCTTCTCATAACACTAATAAGGATGGTGGAGCTGATTTTGGTAGCTCTGTCCTACCCATCAATCACAACTTTCTGTGCAAGACAAACTCACCAAAAGCTGCACTGGAGCAGGAAGATGGGAAAGGGGAGTTTGCTGGTATGTTTAATTTTTTACAACATTTGAATCAGCAGATTTGTTCTTTTTGCATGCAAATGGTTCTGCAGGATGAAAATCACTCACTGAGAGGTTGCACCTTGCTTTCAGCTGAATTAAAGAGCATTAAGTGAAAAGACAATATTGATCTTTTCTTTTGCAGCATCTCAAAGACAGCAAGATCTTCACTGCTCAGAGTTTAAATGGCTGCACAGATTTCTGCAGGGTCAAGAAAGAGAGTGAAGGAAATGAAAACAAAAAACAAAAAAACAAAAAACAAAAAACAAAAAACAAAAAAACAAAAAACAAAAAACAAAAAACAAAAAACAAAAAAACAAAAAACAAAAACCAAAAACCAAAAAACAAAACAAAACAAACAAACAAAAAAACCCCAAAGAACAAAAAACAAAACAAAAAAAACCCCAAAAAAACAAAAAACCAAGGGAACCTAAATCCCATCTCATTCCCACCTCCCTCTCTCCCAATGTCCAGGGATCCAGGGATCTGTGCCAGCCCTACCCACCCTGCCAGGGAACAATTAATTCCCAATATCCAACCTAAACCTCTCCTCTTTACTTTAAAATATTTTCCCTCAGTCCTACTTAGAAGGCAGCATGTTTAAGGGCTACGTAATTTTAACTGCTGAATGATAGAAAAAAAAGTCTGTTAATTTTTTTGTTATGTGTTGTTCTTAATCAAATTGATTTCTTGCTTTAAATATTAACCATTAATTTATGGTTAATACTGAGAGGGATAAAGTTTTTTCCCGTGTCAAAATAAAATTTGTTTCTAATCATAATGAGATTGTCACTTTTCCTATTTTCCCTTTGCTTCCTCTCATGTTTCTCCAAAATTGATGTTTTCTGATTCTATTGTTAAATACAAAATTGAGCACACAAAAAAGAAAAATCAATCTCATTAATTACAGGGCAGCTTTGTCCAGAATTCATTAACAATAATGTCTTATTTTCCAATGTGCATTCTCCATGGATTATTTGCATTCACAGGCATCCATCAACAAGTGGAGGCTGAGATGGGACATGGGATAAAATGACAGTGACCTTCTCATTGATAACAGAAATCAGATAAAGAAATGGTGAAGTCACCAGTTCCTGACAGATCTCAGTCCCAAACTGGCAGGAGATCCAAGCTTTGGCTTTGGGACAGAATTCCAAGGGCTCATTTACAGAATTCCTGTTGGGATCCTTCAGACAAATTACTCTCAGCAAAAAAATATTATATTTAATTTTTTTTTTCTCTTTATGGAGATTTTTTTTTGCATTGATTTTGACCTTTCCTTTAACACACAGTACTTGATATTTTATTCTATTTTTAATTTTTTGTGAAATCATGTGAATAGTGGTGGTAGAGGTCCAAACCCATTTTCCAGGTGCCACAATCAGCAGGAGAGGAACCAACATTGCAATAAATAAAGTAAATTTGCTCAGTAAATTTTCTGTCTCTCTGTTTTGGACAGAGTCAGAACGGGTAGCCAGTGCCTGAATCTTGGTATTTACAGAGCTGGGAATTTTCTCAAGGGTGTTCTTGCAGATTTTCCTGATTCCTGGGGCACATGAGGTTGCTGGGATCCCTGCCCAGGATCTCACCCTGAACTTTCTGAGTGCAGTGACAAAAATGTTCTGACAGGTGAGAATTCAGTCAGAGGCTCTTCCCCACTGCTTCCAGGATGTACAGCATGGATCCTCTGCTGACTGGAATCCTGAGTTTAAAAAAAAAAAAAAATATTTGGGCTTTAGGTCTTGGGGTTTTTAAATATTCAAGGAATTCTAAGGCAAAGACCTGGGGTTTGTTTCCCCTTAGTGCAGATGCCAATATACTGGATTTTTATTCCCAGTATCCACTGTCCCCTTTTCCTGATTCTTACTGTTTACTATCCATCTTGTGTACTATTTAAATTAACACATTTTAAATGCATTTTTAAAATATTATCCTTATGTTTTACCCAGATCTATGCAAGCAAAAGCAGAAATCCTTTTGGTTCCATATTGATGTGATTGTGACATAAATATTATGGACTCTGTCCCATCTTCAGAAACCAAATTCCATGGAAAACACTGAGTTATATTTGGTAGAACTTTTTTGTAAAACAGCTCCAGACACCACATTTTGTGAGATTCCTTTAAAGTCTTTCTAGGAGGAAAAAATCCCTTCCTTCTTGCAAAGATGAGATTTGAGTTACTAATGATAATAAATAGTCACTAATAATGGTCACACACATCTTTCCTTCAAATGAGTCGTTTGGATTTCGAGACCTTCAAATTCTTTGATCTCTGATTTACCCAACAGCCAGCAAGGTTAATGCTTAATAAAGTCAGATGCCCTTTTAATAATCACTTCATTAAAAGTGAGCAGCAAAAGGTACATTAAATTAAAGTGTTTGTGATATGGGATCAATTTGGTGGAATCCCAGAGGCCTCCCTGTGCCTCATAAAGAGCTCTCCACTTTGAACACATCCATAAGTGACCCATGGAGAATTTCTGTTCTCTTTAATTTGAGGAATTTAAATTGCTTTTATTGCCTCCAATGGTGGGAAGCACTGAATGAGGGATAAATTGTCCTGGAAAGGAATTAAGCTGTGGGTGTACAGCTTTAATAATTCATACCCTTGCAGCATTCAGAAAATGAGCTATTTGTAAATGGGAACAAAATTAATAATCCTATTCCTTAGGAAAAATTTCCTTTTGCCTCCTATAAGTGGGTAGAATTTGTAGAGGCATGAATGAGCATATTCTGGATTATTCATGAATTGAGGGGAAGGATAAAATCCTCATTTCTTGGCCCATATTCTGGATTATTCATTAATTAAGGGGAAGGATAAAATCCTGATTTCTTGGCCCATTCTGAATCCTTGCACCTTATAATTATTAGGATGAGGCTCTAAAAGCTTTTAATGTCCTGCTGTTTGCTGATTAGCTGCCTCCAGGTGTTACAGTAGTTTTTCTATTTAAAATAAATAGGAAGCAAAACTAAAAATATTTTACATGTCTATGGTGATCTTGTGGTTGCTGGGTTTTTTTAAAGCAATTCAAAGATGCTTGCGAATCTTTAACAGAATTAATGTGTTTTCATAGCTCTACTCTCAATTAAAAATATGGGGATTTTTCTTTGTAGCTGCAGGTTCCTTCTT
>PYHW01010591.1:1700957-1718275 GCA_013186435.1 Turdus rufiventris | reverse complement strand
GGTGCCCAGAGCAGCTGTGGCTGCCCCTGGATCCCTGGAATGTCCAAGGCCAGGCTGGACTCTGGGTCTGGGATACCCTGGGACAGTGGGAGGTGTCCCTGCTGTGGGAATGGGATGGGATTGAAGCTCCTTCCCAACCCAAACCATTCAATGATTCTGCGATCTTTGATATTTGAGTGTCTTTCCTGATAAAGATGTTTCATCTTAAATAAATGTTTGATAACATCATAAAAATACTTTCCCAAAAAGCCACAAGTGAAGATGCTCCAGAATTAGATCAGATAATTCTTGAAGCACAAATGAAACCAAGATTACTCAAGTTAAACTTTAGGGCAGAGCTGCAATGAGGTTTGGAAAGAGAAAATTGCTGGGAGCTGCTGGAGCTTTGACTTGGGCTCGGAGTGCCTAGAAATAAATAGAAACCCATCAGTGCTATATTTCGTATTTGACAGCACTAAAACTTAATTAAATGGTGTAATTTTCTTTTCAAATTACAAAAGAGCCCCTAAATTGGGTAATTGTAAAACATTTCCACCGTGCTGATTAGAAAACTGAATACACAAAGGGATTTATTTTCAGCTGAAGGAAGAAAAGTGGAGAAGGGTGAGAGGACAGCAAATGTGAAATGTTTCAGTGAGGAGTGGGATGTGTGAGACTGAGCAGGTCCTGGTACCCCTATGCTCTGTCAGCATCACTTCCAGGGGTCTTGGATCTGCTGGATCACTGTAAACAGGGAAACCATGAAAAATTCACCTCAATTCTACAAACAGACATCAAAACTCCAGGGTTTGCTTTGTCCCCACAAACACCTGGAATTTTCTGGCCATTATCATCTCACAGTCCTTAAGGCATGAGCCACAGTCCTGTGGGCTGTTGTTTCATTTCTGGATGTGTGCTCCTCTGGATGGCCAAGAAATACAAGATTGAGGTGAGTCAGGCTCCAAAGTGCAACTGTTCCCTTCAGGGACAGAGCACAGCCTTGCTCCTGTGGGAATGTATGAAAACAACACAAACTACCTTTAAATATTTAATTATTTTTTCCTTGGTTTTGGGTTTTTTCCTGGTTGTTTTTGGGTTTTTTTGGGGGGTTTTTTGGGGTTTTTTTTTTGTTTTGTTTTGGTTTTTTTTTTTTTTTTTTTTTTTTTTTTTTTTTTTTTTTTGTTTGGGTTTTTTGTTTGTTTTTTGAGGTTTTTTGGGGTTTTTTTATGTGTTTTTGTTTTTGTATTTGGGTGTTTTTGTTGGGTTTTTTTTTAGTAGAATTGAACACAAAGATCAGCACTTTCTATCATCTTGTTTGGACGATTTAGGTTCAGTACTAAAACCTAAATCCCATTTTATAGACTCACCAGCCTGAGGCTCTGGTGACATCCAGGTGTCTCAAACTCAGCTGCCACAGCTGTTTCAGCCCTAATTTTCAAGGAAGGATGAACTGGGTCCAAAAAAAGGGTTGAAACTTGTCTGGAAAAAAGTAAATTAAAAATTGGTGCTGCTCATCTGTTCTGCACCTCATTTTACTTAAACTGTGCTCAGATGGGAACTTCAGGGTGTTCAAAACCTGATGAGCATCTGCACTTCAGGCAGCCCCTGACATGCAGATTTCCTTTGTAGCTCTGGGTTTTATCACTTTTACACTAAAAGGACGTGATCCTGCCGTCTTTTTTCTGGAATTTTTAATATTTATGCAGCTTTGGGGTGAATTACAACTAAACAAGTCCAGTTTATCTTTGTCTCATATGTGCATGACAGGGAGAAGGGTGAAAGTTTTATTTGGATTAATGTCCCACCAGATGAGGGATATTTACTAATAATGTGTGTAAATACTGAAGAGAGTTTAGGCAATTTGTTGTGGAAATGACATGGAAAAAAAAAAAACAACCTCAGTGTTATACTTTTCATTGAGAAGGTCTAGGAATTTTCTCTGCTCTTTGTTTAACATAAAGGAGAGTTATGTTAGATTTGTGACTGTCTAGAAACTTAAACTAATGAAAATAAAGCTGTAAAAAATTATGTTTCTCATATGTAGTTATTGGAAACCTTAACTAATTTCCAGTAGTTGTTGGAAAGTTACGCCACAGAGCAATTACTGCATATTTTAATGCTTGCTTCTAATTAATTTGTACAAAATATACTTTCTCAGCCTTTTTATTGGTGTGGCAAATTTACATTGCTTTTTTTTTGCACCCTATATATTGCAGCTCATGTAATTACTGCTCCTCCTGCTGAGCAATTAGTGAGAAGGAGTCCCAAAATTAAACTAAACTGAGCTCCAGAGCTGCCTGTGAATTTCTGCTGGAGATTCTGAGCAGTGCCACACATGAAGACATCAAATCCTTCCTACTAAAACTGCAGGCTTCAGGTTTAGAGCTGCTAATCAATTTAATTGATTTAATAGGCTATTAATTGATTTAATAGACTCTTAGTAAGCTACTTATCAGCATTTCCTAAGCAAGACTGGAGAATCAAATCACTTCATTTTCTTTTAGTGTCCAAAGACTTTGAGCAGCTTGGATGGTTTTTACATCTTGCTCTGCACAAAAAATAAATCCATTTATTAGACAGATAAAAAATAGAGAGAGAATTTCATTTCAACGTGTGTTTTTAAAGAGCTGGATTATTTTCCACATGTTTACCTTTCAGCTTTATGGTTCTGTTTTCCCCAGTTTATTGTCTGGTGCTTCACTGAGCATCTCGTGCAAGGAATTTTATGGATGCATAAAAGTAAAGCTGAACTATTTTGTTTGAACTTGTTATCTAAATACGAGCTGGCATCTCCTGAAAAATTTCAAAACCTTGCATTTTAAAAACACATCTGTGAAAATCCTGGTAAATTTTATTCTCTTCTTGTGTTCCCTGAGTTTTGTGATGTGTGGAGAAGTTCAGGTTTCCTTTTGTTCCATCACATTATTCAATTTTCCAGCTGAAAGCCCCATCCCCATTTGTGATCCTGGGTTTCCACAATGACATCCCAGATGGGGAATCATTTTTAGGTGAAGTGTGAATTCTGAAGAAAGATGAACTCCACACTCCATGCTTGATTCTTCAGTGGTTTCAGCATAAAAAGAAATATTAAACCTCCAGAATATTTTAAGTCAGAGCTGCCAAGCTTTTCCTATGAGGAATTCTGCATCTCTGTCTCATGAGTCAGCCCAGCTTGGGTATAAATTTAATAAAATGCAGTTTATTGTTTGTAAAACCAAGCTGTTATTTTAAAATTAAAGTTGTCAATTGATTCTTAAAGATGTGTTAAAAATGCCACCTTTATTTCAGAGCAAAGCCATGTATGAAAGTGAATTTATAGCATTTAATTTTTCTGTGATGGTCACTGAGATTCAGGAATATCAGGAATATCCATGCACAGCAGGAAGTGGCTGTTACAGAAATTTGGGCTAAAGACCCTGTGGATGTGCTGATTCAATCTTGTTGTCCAGGTTTATTGCTACTTGATTTAGCTCCACTTGGGGAGGTGAAGGTGTTCACACCATTCCTTGCCTCGGGAGGTTTTTATTTATGGAGTTTGGTCTGCCTGTACATTAAAATTTCCCCATTCTGGCTCGTTAAGGATCACCCCAAACCAGCCCAGAGTGTCTCAGTGGCTGACAGAAGTAATGGGAATATTTTCATTTAAACCCCCTTTGATGCTGGGGAATTTGGGATTTTTCCCTTCCCAGTGCAATACAAAATACAGCAGTCAGTTCAACATGGAGTGATAATAAAAAAAAAATATATATATAACCCAATCAAATATTGCTGTTGCTCTGGAAGAGGAGTGCAGAGGGACACAGACACTGCAGGGACCCAAACCTGGAGCAGCTCTTTGTCAGGGACAGCCCAGGTTCTCCCGAGACAAACCCAATGAAATTGCCCTATTAGAACAAGAAATTGTTTCGTTATTGCCCCAGCTCTCTCTGGCAAACTGCTTTGTCTAACGAAAAGGATCTGCTTTCTCACTTAGGAGGGAAGTATTAATAACTCTAATTGCCACTTATTAGCAATTTTACACCATGCTGAGCACATAAGTACACTTTCTAACAGTCTATAAAGAAGGACAGCATTGCAGATAATAACACCACTAGCTGTTTTCAGGCTGGAAAAGAGGATTTTTAGAGAAATATTTGAGCATTTCACATATGGCTCTACTGGGATGTGGAATGAGATCAGCATTGGCATTTTCAGGACAGAAAGTGAGAAGATTCTTCTGGTACAACTAAAAATTCTCCCTTAAAGTTCTTTGCAGCCTCACATGATTCAAAGTCAAGACTTGAGTGTTGCCTGTTGCTCTTCTTGATAGAAGCAGTTGTACAGAAAAAAACTGCAGGTAAATGAGTAATAATCTTTATAAAAGCAGTTTGGCAGAAGAATTTCTGCAGGGTAATCCCTTCAAGAGTGTTTGTTCTTATCTGGGGATGTTCTGGTTTTATTTTGCACTGCCAGGTTCCAGTTTCTTCACAACAATTCTGTAATGAGGCTTTGCGTACAAAACTGATTCTTTTTAAGTGTGTTCTGGATTGGATAATAATTGTCCTTTTAAAAGTTCAAATATCTAGTTTTTACTAGAACTGCCTGTTTTTGTAATGGAGAAAGGAGACAGAGTAATAGGTGTGGATGTACACAGAGAATCATGGAATCATTAAGGTAGAAAAGGAGTTGGTTCTGCTGCCACACTGCTCCTGATAGTCCATATTTATTAATTTTTCTATCTCACAGCAGCAAACTCCCCAGAACAGTGTCCTCAGTGGATGTAGGCTCTGATACATTTCTTTCCTAAATGGATTTGTCCTTGCAGGAAAGCAGGCATGGGGAATTCCTCTGGAAAGTCATGAGCACAAGAAGAAAGTGTTGTAATCAACACCGAACTGCTCCTCTCCCATCAGGGAAGGTTTTTTATCTCCTGTTTTCATCCAGGGCGCTTCAGAACCCTCCATTTGTCCCCCAAAAACTCCTGCACACAAAGTTTTCACACCGAGCCTGCCCTGGATCTGCTCTCAGTTTTTGGGGAGAATTGTTCCCTTGGAGCAGAGCACAGAAGCACCACCCTTGATGGGCTTTGAGAGCTGAGAATGTGCAAAGCACACTTCACACCACTGTGTTATGGCTGCAGCATCCTTAGAGAAAAATGTATTTTGCAACACTCATTCAAGTCGAGGAACGTTTCAGGAAAGGCACTCGTGCTCAATCAGATGAATAATTTATTTTGTATGGCAGTACTGCATTAACATCAGGCATTTCAAAGGGGCAGAAAGGAAATCAGAGCTGAGTGCCTGGTGAATTTAGCCATTCACATGTCCACAAGTACCTAAATGGATTACTCAGGAAAATCAGCACTGCTGCTCAGACAGATTGGCAATAAATTCTGTTTCATTGCACTGACCGGGATTTTAAGATTTCAAATGAAGAGTGATTAAATCAAGTGAAATATGCACGTGAATTGTCATTATGTGGATGGATACACCTTACTCCATTAAAATTGGATTTTAGATTTGCTCCACGCTTTATTCTGCAGCTCATTTTTGATGACAGTTCATTCCTCCCACATCACATCATAAATTCAGCTGTGTTTTAGCTTTGGATGGAGCAGGGGTGTGTGTGTGGGGGGGAAAAACTTTGTTTCTCTTTTCCCCCAATTTTCCTGTGTCAGTATTTTACACAAGGTCAATAACAAGCTCCAGTGTGTTTACAATTACCAAGAGGATGGGATTTGTTATTGTGCCCTGACAAATGTGCTGATGCTTCCATTATTTATGGAGAGGAGATAAAAATCGTGCAACGTTCTGAGACAGAAGTAAGGTGTGTGTGGTTTATATCTGTATTTTTGATGAGTTCTCTTAATAGGCATTGGGCAATGCACGGACCCGTGACTGTGGGATGTAAATTTTTCTTTGCAGTAAAGCTGTCAAAGCTTTGTGGGGTTTTTTATGACTCACATTTATGCAACTTGGGAAAAAAAAATAAAAGAATTTGGCTTCCTGTAATATTTAAACCCAGAACTGATTGGTTTGTAATGGTTGTGGTTTCAAGAGGTGTGGAACTAAGACAAACATATCCACTTAGTTCTGAGGGTACTTTTAGGAAAATTTTATTGGGAGAATTGATTTTTTTTTTTTTTTAAAGGGACACAATTCAGGTTTTTAAATCCCCGTTAATATCTGTATTCCTGTGGCCCTTGGTTCAGCTGGAATTGCTGAATTACCCCACGAGCCCATGGGATGAGTCAGGACAGGAACGGAATCCACATTTGGGCAAAGTTTTAGAGCAGCCACCCCAGCAGAGCTGTGACAGCTGTGACACAGAACTGTCCCCTCCTCTCCCTGCTGGGACAGGCTGGGATCAGTGTCCCCAGTTCCTGCTGGGACAGGCTGGGATCAGCATTCATTAATGCTCCAGTCCTGGAATGGTTTGATGGGAAGGGATCATCCCCATCTCATCCTCCATTGCTTTCTCACTCATGGTGTGACACTTTATTGTGATCAAAAATTCTGTTGTTGGTATTTAGAGAAGCTTTGGGCAGCGATAGAGATGGCAAAGCAGTCAGATAATCAGAATACAGAGATTTCAGATCGTTGCTGCTTTTCCTTTGGGTACAGTGAGTGTTTGGTTGAAGGGTGGGGGTTAAGATGAATTAAGCAGCAATTAATGATAGCACAGACCATGCATCAAAAGTACCTAAATTAATCTAAATAAGAGTCAGGATAATAAACAAGACTCCTTTGACTTGCTAACAGCTCTTAATGAAAACAAATAAAAGTCAGAAGAAAATCTGCAAATTACTCATCACTACACAACTTTCTATCCAAATTCTGCTTTTGCTGAGCAGGGATGGGAAGGGCTCTTCAAAGACTGACACAGTTTCCATGCCTTTCACTCTAGGAAATGCTATTTATTATTAAAAGCCTTTTTTGTTAGTGTAGCAGCAAAATGGAAAAGCAAATATTCACTTTAATGAAGTTCATTACAAGTCTCTCACACATGGAAAAGTTAGTGACAAACTGCCAGAGGTTATAAATATCTGCTTATAAATATTTTAAAAAATCAGTCATTCAAGCATCTCCTTGTCATCAGCAAAGCAAACTCTTTAAATTTACAAAAGCAATTCTTCTAATAAAACGATGGTTCAGAGCTGCCATGAGTTCCTGCTGGTGATTTGTCACTTCGTGCTGACTCAGTCAGTGCAGTGCTGCTGCTGCCATTCCTTGGGATGCAAATCTGGCCTCATTCCAGGGAGAAGGAACATTTGCAATGAATATTCCTCACTCCTGGGCAAGCAGAGGCTGCCTGGGACTGGAAATGAGGAGTTTTATCCTGCTTGGCTTTGTGGTGAATCAGATGCCAAGTGAGCCCTGCAAGTCCCAGGGGTAGCAAACAGTTTGGTACATCAGTGAGTGAAGTGGAATGGGAGAGAAAAAAAAATATTAAATTTTTTTAATTTTTTTTTTTTAATTTTTTTAATATAAATTTTTTTCTTTTTTTTTTCTCTGCATCTTTATTGCCATAGTGAATTTCATGGTTTCAGGTAAACAAGGGAATTACCATTGATGTAAAAAGTACATTGAAATAGAATCAAGAATTCCACTTCCTATTTCTCACCCCCAGAACTCCCCTGGCAGCCTCTGCAGGTTCCTCAGATGGACTTGAAGCAATATTGCCATGAGAGCAATTTTAAAACTCAGATATGTGAGTGTAGAACCAGAAAATATCTGTCCTGTAGTGCTGGGGCTCAATGAAATTAAATCATGCAGTCACCTGAGTCATCCCTAAAGAAACCTGGGAATTGTAGTGCCAAAATAATGCTGCTGGAATCAGCCATGTGCAGCTGCCATAATTACAGGGTTGTTCTGCTCACAGAATATCCCATCATGGAGCGGAGCCTCCCACCCTTCTGGGAACCTTTGTGACCACAAAGTTGCTCCAAAGCTCCTGGTTCCAGTTCTTGGGGCTCTTGCCCCCAAAAAATGGAAAGTGATGCCATTATTCTCCTTTGCAGAAACCCTTTAACAAACCCCAGTCTTGCCACAAAACCTGGGGTGGTATAAAAATGCAAAGTTACCAAAATATAATAAAATCCTCAGTGTTAGGGAAAATTTCTTAACAAAAAAAAAAAATTCCCCAGTGCTGTTAAGAAGATAGGGTAACTCCAAATATATGGATTAATCCTTCAGTTTTAGATATGGAGGGGTTGATACAAATTTACAAACAATATCCAGTGTGGTGGTGGTGTTGTTTCATAAAATATCCTCACATTTCACAGCCTCAGCCTGTTTTTGGTGTTATTTTAGTTTACCTGGTCTGCTCCTGTTTTCAGTTCACACACAGATGTGTTGGGGGTTCCTTTTTCACTTTTTAATGCAAGGGGACCTCTGGATGCTCTATAAAAAATGAGAGAGTAATAGGAAAAATTAATATCTGTTTGTTGAGCTTGGGAAGGACAGGACTGGTAAAACAAGGGAGGATAAAGGTAAAATGCAGCAAATCTGATTTCCTAAGTCCAATAAAGTGAGATGGAAGCTGTGCCTTCCATTCCATTTGTGCTGCCAGAGTGGCTCTAAAGCCTTTCCTAAATAACATAAATGGAAATTTTTGGTGAATACAGGAAGACAAGAAGACAAGATTTATGAAAAAATGGGGATTTTATAAAAACTGTGTTGGGCAGTTCAGCAGCAGCAGAATCATTTCCTCCTGGCATCACAAGAGGGCACTCAGCAATTGCATTTCAGCATTTTCTGCCACATTCTGCGTTTTCAGACACATTCTGCTTTTCCCTCCTTCAAAATAAAAGACAACCCTCGACTCCACACAAAGGTTCCTCGTGCGTCACCACAGGATTTGCTGCTGATAAATAATCCTCAGCAGAAATGCAAAATAAATGCTGTGTATAAATAGTGCTGCAATGTGGCACCTGGGGGAGTGGAGGAAGTTTTAATTCCAAAGAACAGGTATTGATTTATGTCTGATCACAGACTGGATGCTCTTGGGTCCTGGTGACGCCTTCCAAACATTCCTGCAGCTCACCTGTGGGGGGAAAAAGAAAAATCTGTTAGAAAAGGGGATTTTCAGGGTTTGGAAATGGGGAATGTGTCGAGGAAAGAGGTGGGAGAGGCAACTTGGCTTTGGTGCTCTGTGCCAGGGAGGGCTGATCCCAAAAACCACTGAGCTCCAGCCCTGCTCCTGCAAGTGCAAACACTTAAATAGAAACATAAATACAAATAGTTAAATAGAAACATTTAAGAATAAATAGAAATAGTTAAATAGAAACATTTAAAAATAAATACAGTTAAATATATACATTTAAATATCAATGCAAACACTTAAATAGAAACATTAAAGAATAAATGCAAACAGTTAAATAGAAAAAATTAAGAAGAAATACAAACATTAAATAGAAACATTTAAGAATGAATGCAAGCAGTTAAACATTTAAGAATAAATACAAACAGTAAAATGTAAGTGAGTAAGCCAAGAGCCAGACACAGCAAATCTCTGCACCTGCCTCTGAGCCTGGCTTAAGATCCTTAAGGTGGTGGCTTTGCTTTAAAGCAAAGCTGGTCACAAGCACAGATTTTTCTTACAGGGATCTTTTCTCCTTTTTGTAAACGCCCATCATTCCAAATCAGAATCTAAACTTTATCACAAGAAGCCTGTTTTACAGGAATTCCATCCTTCAGAGGACTGCATTCTAAAAGGACAGATATTCTGGGCAATATTCAGAAAGTACTAAAAGCCTGACCCTAGAAATGAGTGTTACTGTTTTCCTTCCTGTGCCATTCCTATTGCTTTCAAATCAACTGTTCTCATGAAAGGATGTGGTTTCTCTTTTTAGGAAAGAAAGGGGAGCAGGAAGCTTATTTACAATGAATCATGTTAATGACTCAAAACATTTAATGTCCTTAAATGATCTAAAGTGTTCTAGATCTGAGTTAGAGCTGCAGAGTTGTTTGAAGTCCCAAGTTTGTGCAATCCTAAAACCCACACAACTTTGATGCCCTGCACAGCTGCAGCATCACAGATGGATGAATATACAAAAGATGTTGGAACTGTAAGGGCATGAACCACAGAAAACTTGCTCAACAAGAGTGCAGAGAACAGTGGGTCCTGTTGAGAGCAGAAATCCTGTGGTTACAGCGTGGAAATGCCAGAGCTGTGATGGGTTCAGTCACATTGGGTCACTTCATTCTGATGGAGGATGTGCCATTTTCTTCAGGGAGGGAGCAAAAGGCCAGCCAAATGTTCAGGGAAAAGAAGAATTCCCAGTGCTGAGTCATTTTGTGTCAGTTCTGAGAGCAAACACTGTGTGCTGGGTTTGTAGGTTTTGTTCAGCAGAGCATCAAACACAGGCACCAAAGGGCAGAGCTGGGGAAACACAAAGGTAAAAAAATCAGGTGGGGAGCTGGCAGGGGAAGACTCATCCTTTTGAAACCACATTTCTGTGAGTGATTTTTAACTGGAAATAATGAGAAATAAAAGCCAAACATCCAAATATTGCACAGCAGGTCTGCTGTAGCTTGTTTGGGAGATTTCTTTGTGACAGGGGAGAAACCTCAGTTGGTGACTGAGGGAGAGTGTCAGACAAATGTGATTTTCCTGGGAAAAGGTTTAGTAAGAAGATGGTGAGAATGTGAGGAGAAAGAAAAATCTAAATGGATGGTTTGCACCTCTTGGCATCTCTCCATGTCCCAGATCCCAAGTGTTTGGCAGGAAAAGTCTTTAAAGTTTGGAGTGTTCACTTCACCCATGGCCTGTGACCCTCCAGGAGGAGATTTCCCTTTTTCATGCAGCAGCTCATCAGTCCCTCAACTCTCTCCAGTTCCCAAAGCTGGTTTTCCTGCCTGTTATAGCTGATAATCAATAAAGGAGGGCAAGAACATTGACTGGGGGGAAAGTTTTATGGAAAATTTTCATTTAGGCATCCGTGCCTGTCTCTTCCATGTGGGCTGGAGCTGCTAAAAACAAGAAGACAGAAAACTAATTCCACCACACACTGATAAAATTCCCTTTAGCTTTCCTAGGGATCTTGCCCAGATTTGACTTCTGCTGCTCAAATTAGAGGCTGAGGTCTTCCAGCACTTGTCACACCTGCAGTTATTGCCTGATGCTGCAATTTGGCAGCTTTGAGCAGAGCTGTGGGAGATGCTGCAGAAGGGCCCTGCCAGCCTGAACAAGGACACCCAAAAACTAGATACCCAAAAGAGTTTCCTACTGAAAATAACAGATAAACAGAGTGTTAGATTGGTTTAATAATTGCTGCTGGCAACTCGGTCATCCTGTTGTTAAATACAACCTGGGAATGTTTCATGCCTTCAATAATATGATATTTTTGATGTGTTTCTGGTACCTTCTGCAGGTTGTAGGAACCTGGCTTTAGGGCTGCAGGCTCCAAAGCTTTGTAGCAGTTTCCAATGAGTAAACGGTGGATAATTTAAAGGAATATTTGCAATTAGAATCCTCTCATTATGTCGTGTTTTACACCCCCACTAACAAATTCCAGCCATTGCAGCAATGAACAAGCTCACAGTAGCATTTCCTAATAAAGATCAGGGAAATGAGGATGACAATTGCTTCCCATTTTTCCTGCACCCTGGCATGATATGAAAACTCACAGTAATTTCACTGCATAGAAATCTAATTAATCAATAGATTGGAACTGCAGTTGCAACAGCTACTAAAGTCGGGCTCAGGATTAATTTTTTCAGCTCAGAGATTCAAGCAGCCTTTCTCTTTAATTCTGCTGCGTATTTCAGCACACAAAGTGCTGCATCTAAATGGGAACTGGATTATTTAATTATTCAAGTTGATTAAGGTGGGTAATTAAATGCTACCACTAATATATTATGTACTTTACATTTTATTTCCATTAAAAGTGATTTTTAAGTACAAACTGAAAGGATTATTTGAGTTTCCAAATCCACTTTTCTCCTGCTTTTCTGAATTGCCTGATTGCTCATCTCCCAGTATTTCCAACTTTGAACCAAGAATCAGAACAAACATTTATGGAAACCAATACGAGTGCCCATATTTGCAATTACTTTTTTTAGTAACTCTTTCACTCTGGCATTTTAATTCCACCTTTTCCAGCTGCCTAAAACACTGTGAGCAAATGATCCTTGGCAAGGCACCCCTAATTTTATAATTCATGTATTCATCTTTTTATGTGCTGATTTCTCTTTGGGTTTAGTTGGGGTTTTTTTGGGTGTTATTTATTTTTGTGGGGTTTTTGGGGGTTTTTTTGGCTTTTTGCTTGGTTACTTTTTGTTCAATTGTTTTGGTTTTTTGTTGGTTTTTTTTGTTTTGTTTTGTTTTGTTTTTTGGGTTTTTTTGCGTTTTGATTTCTGGTTTTGGTTTTTTTTTTTCTTTGCTTTTTTTTGGTTGTTGGTGTTTGGTTTGGCTTTTTTTTTGCTCTTCAATTTCTGCTTTCAAAGTAGGACAATGGAAGTGTTCAAGGCCAGGTTGGATTGGGCTTGGAGCAGCCTGGGATAGGTGTAGCTTTGGGTTTATCTGGTTTTTGATATTTTTTCTCTTCCTCAGCTCTTTGATCAAGGTACCAGGCTTGAGGGATGAAGTATCAGAGAGGTTTCTGGATCTGGCTTCCCTCTGGAAGTTGGGAACAACCAGATAAAGCTGAGCAACCTCCAGCCAGGAAGTCTCCCTGAGCATCAGAGGCTCAGGCTGTTTTTCAAAGACAGCAAAAAATTGGGATGTGAAAATATTGCAAAGATTCCTTGTGTCTTGTATGTAGGGCTGTGAAATCCCTCCATTTAAAAAAAAATAAAAAACCAAAAAAAACCCAAACAAACAAACAAACAAACAAAAAAACCCCAGCATTTATTTAAAAAATTATATATATACCCAGTTAGGCTGGGATAGGAGGAGTGTTACACAGGGTTAGGAACAGTCCCTGGATCTCCTGTGATAACATCTCCATGCTGATGTTTCCTCCTGAGATTTTCCAGCTCTGGCACACAGCAGTGTGGTTTCCATGCAGGTCACTATGAACTGGCTGCTGCTCTTGGCATGTGGCACCCAGGATCTGTTTTGGGAAGAACATGGGAAGCTGGGTGCTTTAATAGGAGGGTGTGCTGGGATGCCTCAGGATTTCAGCTGTTATATTTTTCATCTATTTGTAATCCTGCAGTTCTTTAGTGTGTCTCCACATTCAGTGCTAGTGCTGCTTCCCCATTTTGGGCAGACACAACAATTCCTCTCCAGGCTGGGAATCAAGGACACCTCACTGCCTCAAAACAAAAGTGAGTTAGGGGAACAAACTTAGGGTAAATGACTTCATTACCTGAAGCTAAAATTGGAGGATTAACCCCAATCTCCAAATGGACCAAACTTATAAAAGTGTGAAATCCCATGACCCAACATCCATTTTTGGGTGCAGCCCTTGGGGGGCTTTATCTGCCCAAAATGTACCCTTCAATAAATATAACTGGTTTTCTATTCCCTTATTTTTTGTCTGGCCTGTGTTTTTAGGCAATCCCAACAAGGCATCAGCTGCAGGACAGGATGCCGACCCTTCCCCACCCTGAGCACCCAGCACAGAGCTGTCCCTGCTGCCTGCAGGGTGTTTGCTCTGCATTGTGCAGGGCTCACCCCGTGGCTGACAGAAGCCCTGCTGACAGAATGGGCCCCCTCCAAGTTTCAGGGCGGATCTCTTGTGCATGAATCGAGTTTCTGTTTGAATTTTGGCCCTCTGCGAAGCTGGCTGCTCATTTTGCTAAGGCAAACCCAGAATACTAAACAGGTAATTAATTTCTGTTCTTTGCCAGGAGTCAAAAGGCAGTGTTCCCCAGACATTGAGGACTGGTGAGGATTTTCATGAAGCTGAGCATTTAAAAAATATACAAGGAACTCATGCTAGAATTTGTATGCAAATAACATAACCAAGTTTCACTGATATTCACCATTTATTTCATTAGTGCCTGTGTTTTTCTTCTGGCATATTTAAAAACGCTCTTTGTGGTGCAGTTGTGTTTGTTAAGAGGTTACAAAGCTCTTTAATGAGGTTGGGATGGCTGGCTCGCTCCTACCACAGCAGTTTCCTTCTTGCAAGCAGAGAGGAGTGAGCCAGGCAGGATGAGGAGAAGGCACTGCCTCCAGGGATGGAGAGAGACCTCAACAACAGGGATGAACCAGGCATTGCAGATTGCCCCAAAAACACCCCCATGATCTCATCCTGTTTGCTCTTGGCTGTGCTTTTCTGTTGAAGGAGGCAGAGAGGAGGGGCTGTGGCCAAGCAGGAGAACAGAACAGAAGAAATGTCCCCAGCTGAAGAGAGAAATCTCAGGGAGCTCCCAGTAAGCTGGGCAGTAAAGAAAGCCCTTGGAAGCAGAGTAGGAATTCTTGAGCTACGTGATGAGAGCAATCTCAGGCTAAGGCTGTGAGCTGGAAGTTCTTTGCTGTTCCCAGCAAAGGGGTGGAGAGGAGCAAATAAAGATAAATCACCTTGTTACATGCCAGAGTGTGCAGTTAAGGACTCCAGCCCTCTGAAATGGGAAATTAAAAACCCCAGGCTGAAGGAACACACAACATTGAAAAACTCATTAGGAGCTGTCCTGAGAGGAGCTCAGCTCCGATTCCTCCCTGATCTGGTTTTGCCAATAAAGCTTCCTGAACATCTGCCTGCTCCTCACCATCTGAGCTGCCACAGATCCCACCAGGCGCGGGGATTTGAGAGGATATCAGAGATTTGGAATCCCTAGACCTGCATGTGCCCAACTTTCTGCAATATTTTTCTGAGCTGACAAGACAAAGCCTCCTGGAAGCTCAAGCCATTCCAGAGCGTCGGTAAAACAAGGAGTTTTTACAGGAAAATCGTAACTAAGAGAACTCAGACTTGCTTGGCTTCTCAGTTTAGATTCCAGGCTGCTGTTTCTGAGGATGTGTTTCCACGTGCTTAACACTCAGGATGGTTTTGACATCCTCCAAGTGTATGTGGGTATTTTTAGGACCGTATTCTTTATCCAAAAAAATGCTCCAGTAGACATTTGTAGGCAGCCCGGCAAAAACTCCAGCCAAAAAAGAAGCAAAGGCACTGCTGCAAGGCAGCATCACTCCAACCCCATGTGTTCAGGAAGCACAGCAGAATTTAAGCCAAACCCAGCTTATCTCTCACCATTTTTAAGCACTAAATGTCAGGAGAGCTTGGCAGCTGTCAATAGAAAGCATTTCCCCCTTCACAGTGGCCATTATCTGAGCTTTATGCACATTAAATTATTTATTAATTTGCCTTAATAGAAAGAAGATTGTCTTTTTAAACCCCCACTAAATATCTGATGGAATATATAAATTGAATTATGTCCGATATTGATCTGATCTTGTGTATATATACTGACTTCCAGTCACTTAAAATTAATATAATTGACTCTAGAAGTGCCAGGCACGTTCCTGGAAGGCAGATTAATGATCTGGTGAAGTGATCAAGCACTTAGTGGCTTTTGGCTGATAAATCATTTCAGCTCCTTGATACGTAGGGCATTTAATTATGGTCATTTAACCACTGTTGACTGTTGTGCCACTGTGTAAACTAAAGCAATCAAAACATTAACTTGAGTGTGGGGTTGGAAATTATTGCAGTTCCTGTATGAGCAATGCTGCCAGTTAAACTGGGACAAATTTTGCTTTTTGAAGAAGTCTCAAATAATTCAGAGAACTTATTTCTTATTTAGCTATTAGTTTTAGGGGGATGTTAAATATTTTTACCTGTTTCTCTGCCCACAAAGCAGAGATGCAGGGGTATGAAGCTGTGCAATCACCAGCCCAGGAAGGGTTCAGAAAAGGCACCTGGGACATGGTTCAGTGCTGGATTTGGCAGTGCTGGGTTCATGGTTGAACTTGATGATCTTGGAGGGCTTTTCCAGCCTTCAGGATTCTGTGGTTATATAAAATCAGGAATGGAATAAATGCATCCTGCCCCCCTGGAGCAGCTGGGAGGAAGAGCTTCCCTGGGGATCCCACATCAGATCTCCTGCAAGTGCAACTAAACCAGCTGTTCTCTGGCTGCTCAGGTGTGAATTTAGGAGTTCCAATATTTTCCTAATATTCTTCTTTGGCAGGGTCCATTGCAGTGAGGAACCTTGCAGTAGAACCACAGGCTAATCAGTTTTAGCCCAGAAACACTAATTTAAACCTGAAGCCCCAAACAAGATTCTTTTCTCCCTGCTGGAAATCTCTTTTATCTGCAGAGCAGAGCTGGCAGCAGGTTTGGCTCTTCCCTAGGGAGAACCTGCCTGTGCTGGAGAGAGAAAATCCTCCTTCCTCCCTGATTTCTGCGTTCATGCTTGGGAAAATTGCCTGCCTGCTTAATTTTACTGTTTTTCTTCTGCTAATCTTCACCTTGGAAGGACTTTTAAGGGGTTCAGAGGATTGGCAGAAGTTGGTACCAGCAGGCTGAGCCACACAGGCTCTGATTCTTGGTGATGTTTTAATCATAAATGAGATGAAATAGGGCTAGTGGCTGCAGCAGCAGTTTGGGGGGTCAGGGGGATCTTGGGATTCAGAACCCACCTGATCCCCCTGCCAGAGCTTTCCCTGGCCCCAACAACCTGGGTGTGCAATTACTGGGTGGGCTTGGAGCAGCCTGATCCAGTGGGAGGTGTTGGAAGGGTTTAGGTGAGCTTTAAAATCTCTTTGTGCCCAAATCATTGCTGTTCTGCCACGTTTGGGGTTTTGGAGGGAAGCTCAGAAGAATTGCTGAGACCAAGGGAGATTTTTTTTTTTCCCCCCACAAAGCACAGAGGCACTGCTGGAATTCCTTTTGAGACGAGACAAGGTGATGTCATTCTACCAGGGTTTTGGGGGGGATTGTTTGTTTTTATGGGGTAACCAAGGTGCCAGTGGGAGGCTTTTTCCAGCTCCTCAGCTCCCTGTGGGAGCCAGGGCTGGCTCTGGCTGCTCACTCAGGACTTCCTGATGGCCCTGGTGAATCCATGCAGCCCCTGCCAGGCTCCGCAGTGTCCCTTTGTGTGCAGTGGTGGCCTGGGGTGACCCTCAGCAGTGGCACTGGGCTGGCCCTGGCTGTCACATCACGGGGAATAAGGGCTACTCCTCCCCAGCCCGTGCTCATGGGGCTCCTCTCCTTGGGAAAGCAAACCCCGAGAGGCTGCAGCGGGTTCTCAAAGCACCCACTCATTAAATAAGGCTTATTAATTAATTATTAACCTAGCAGACTTAGTTTTTCTGTTTTTATGATCTATTTTGAGTGGAGAAATATTAATATAAATATAAATATAGATACAAAAATAAAAATAAAAATATCTAAATATAAATATAAAATATAAACATAAATATAGATATAAAAATATAAATAAAAATAAAATTTAAAATAAAAA
>PYHW01010591.1:1685043-1698180 GCA_013186435.1 Turdus rufiventris | reverse complement strand
GCCAGGTGAGCCAGGCATGGACAGAAGGAATGTCCATGGAGTGATGCAGTGATCTCCTGAAGGTTTGGCTGCTCTCAGAAGAGTTTGCAGCCTTTCCCATCAGAGGAGAGGAGCCAGGCATAGACACAGGGAATGTCCATGGAGTGATGCAGTGATCTCCTGCAGGTTTGGCTGCTCTGGCCATTCTCAGGCAGCCCTTGGTGCTGCTGGGCTGGAAGGACATGGGGCACAGCTTCAGGGAGCCCTGCACCACTTCTCCATCCTCCCATTGTCCCGTGGTGGGGAGTGGAAATTTAGATAGAAATTGAATTCTTGATATTTTTCTGTCTTAATGGGGATGGGAAGACATCTCTTCCAACACTATATTAATAAAACAAAGGCTTTGACTGGCAATATAATTATAGCCTGGGTTGGTTATTGAGTTATTGCATTTTCTGTCATCATTTGATGTTTGCTTACAGGAGCTGGATGTGCCTGCAGTGGCTGGGAGATTCTGTATCCAGCTCTGGCAGATTCATTCCAGAGCTTTACACATTCGCCCAACAATAGAGTGATTTCATTAAATGTGGGGTTTAAGTAAACCTCCAACCTGAAATTCGTCTGCTCTGACATTAGAACCGTGCAAAAACGAGACCCATGGAAAACAGCAGATGAGATTGGGCTATTAAGAATAATTAATAAGGAATTTAATTGACAATTACTTAGCAAGAGTGATATTTGGCTTTCAAAGGCCATCTACATTTATGGTGCTACACAGAACAATAAAAAGAAGCAATCTGTTTTAGGGAATGAACATAAAGCAGGGGGAAATGCAAATGCTGGGCTCCTTTATCCTCGGGCATGCCTCTGGAGCAGAGCAGGTACACATGGAGGTGCACACACAGCTTCACAAGGCATCTCCTAATTGTTCCCTGCATTTTGATCCTTTTGGGAAAGGAGGCAGAGCTTTCCGAGCTGGTGTTATTTACATATAAAAGATTCATCTGTTGTGTTAACAGGGCTGTGGAGTGCAAGCGTTTACCCACAGGCAGGTGACTCAGAGCCGTGGATAAATTCACTTTTCTATTCAATCCCTGTTACTTTGTGATGCCTGGGAGTATTTTTCATGTCTTTTTTTCCCTGTTCATAGTTTGAACACTGATCTCCTACGCTCTCCTTTGTTCCCATGCTCATATTATTAACACTTCCTCACCCTTTAGGCTTTCCCCCCACTTTGTGAAGCCTTTAGAAAGGAAAGGGGCTAGAAATGAACACATTAGCAAAAGAATCTGCAATGGAATGAATGAAAAAGCAGCAGCATAAGGAATCAGTAACTAATGAGTAGGAAGTAGTGTACAGTATGTCATTCATTTAGCCTTCCCTGCTCAGGGTAGCAGCAGATGGTGCCCTGAGGGACTTGGATGTTCCCATCCATGCTCCAACACTACTAAAGAGGTGAGATGAGAAAAGGAGACGAGATGGATCACACCAATCAGCCCAGCAGAAAAATGATTATGATTACATAACTAATGACCCAGGGAATTAGACAATATCAAAAATAGGAAGGATGCCAATTTGTGCTGTGACACATCTGAGCAGCCAAAGCAGTGTGGGGGCTGTGGAGTGAGACTTATGTGGTTAAGGAAGAAAGGGGGGCTCCTCATCAAGCCTTCAAAAATATTCCTTTTATTTGACAGCCCTTTCTCTAGATGCTGAGAAAACTCCACCACTGGGTATTCCTGCAATAATCCTGACTAGGTCAGGCACTTACAAGTTCTCTTTTTGCCAAATTTAGCTCAGCTGGAAACTTGTTAGAAGCTGGTTTTGCTACTCCAGTTTTGTTAAACAGCTTTGCTGTAGGACTGGGACTGAGAGGCCAGCAGTGCAGGGATTTCAGATCCTGCTGAGGAGTGTGGAGCTGCCAGGACCTGTGAGCCATGGAAGTGTCCTCTGTAGGACCAGGCACAGCTCCCGTCACAGACCCTAAAAGGATGGCATCATGACCCTACAGAAAGCTGAAACATCCCACACTGAAATATTCCAGGGGAAGGAATATTGGATGGAATTTGAATTTACTCTGGAAAAAGCTTTTGTTTAGCTCATCTCCCTCCCCATTTCTGATCTATCACCTTCTCCAATGTATTGATTTGTTAATTGAAATGTCTGGATTGAGACTGCTAACTCTTGCAGTGTGTGCTGTAATCCTGATTCCAGGATCCTGATGGTTGGTACATATGTGCCTGCCAGCTACTCACATTGAAAAAGCTGATTTTGTTGTCCCACAGCTCAGAGGTCTGGCTACAAAACGTGGAGCAGCCCAAAAATGATACGAAATGCAGCTTTTTGCCATCTGCTGGAAAATGTTAATGAGCTGATGATCTCATCCTGTGCTTTAGACAGGTGTCCACATCCCCAAAAATGTGATGAGAAATGACATCTTTGTTGACAGTCTCATCAGATTAATTGGACTTCAGGAGTGAGCTAATTCTCACATCAAGAGGCTTGAGAACATACTGTGGGAGCTGTGTGAAGAACCTTGAACTCCTGCTTCTTGTGCTGTGCCAGATCATAGCAGCTTTGATGGGCTGGATTAGGAAATCAATTCCCACACATCCTCATGCTAATCCCTCCAGGGACCCTCATTAAACACCCCTCAGAGCAGTGTGTGCAGTCAGGAGCTGCAGCAGGGTCATTTTCATTTGGGTGCTTCCAAACAGTTCAGTATCAATGGGTCTAAAATGGTAAAATTTATATTAAGCTCCCCAAATCATGAATTTGGGCATTTGATGGAGCCTGAGGTGTTAAAAGCAGGAGGAAGGGTCAGGTTTTGGTGTCATGGGGAGAAACTCTGAGCAGGGATTGGGATCTGCTGGGTCAGGGGTCCAGTCCTCTGCTGCAGGAGATATCCCTGCCTTGGAAAACCTTCCAGGAGGTGCTCAAGTGCCACTTGAAAAATAATTAGAATTTTTCTCCTCTTGGGACACATTCTGTAACCTTTCCCCAATAATGGGGAAGAAGCTGACATCTAATTTCAGAATGAATATATTCCTGGCTAATTGATATTTTTTCTCTATTTTTATCTCACAAATCCTTTCCTCCTCACTGGGTGCATTTGCAAACAGGAATATCTTCTCTAAATAGATGGAGACTCCTCTCTAAGGCTGGATTGCCTCACTTGGTGGATGTTGTCTCATTAAAACATTCCTGACCTTTGCCCGTCTCTGTAATCCTTTTATTTTTTGCACCAATTCCTGCAGGATTTCAGGCTTTTGAGCATCAGGGTGATGCAGTGACATCATTTTTCCACATCACATCATCCACCAGCCTCCATTCCTTGCCTTGCACGAAGCTCCCAGCGTTGTTTTGGGACAGCAGTTGGGGAGGTGGCTGCAATCCTGCCAGGACAAGTGTTCTGCTGGTGTTACATTTGCCTGAGGGAAGGTGGGGGAAAAAATTACAATAAAAAAATAAAAAAAAAAAATCACTGAAATATCCTGAGTAAGCTCATTTATATTATACTCTTTGGACTTGATTTTCTGTAAGAAGTTGCTGACCCTGTAATTAAATAACTGGAATTACTTTTGTTTGATATAATTCTGGAATTCACAGCAGTGATTCAAATCACTTAACTATTTAAATATTTTGTAAAGAAGAAATAAAGCAGCAGCAGCAGCATTTCAGATTGGATATTTTAACCCCTCAAAACATTTTTGTGGACATAATAGTGTGTATGATACTGAATGCATCAGTTTTACTCCATAATTTCCTTGCTTTTTTATTATATATTTTTTATATTTCTGTGGATAAAGACAGTGCTTTCACAGCTCACCTGAAGTACCTGAGGTCCTCAAAATGATAATCTAAAATTTTTAAAGATTATTGACTGAAAAGAGGCAGTGGGGCTGCAGTTACCTCTGCTTAATGCTTTGTCTGGTGAATTACTTCCTACGGGGTAATGACTATTGCAAGTCCCAGGTGAATGAAAAAAACAGGATTTAAATGTTCTGGGATTCCAGCAGAAAAGGGAAGGACAGGAAAAAGATTTGGATGTTTTCATTCTCGTTCTTTATTCCATCTCATGCTTGTGTTCATTGCTTGAAATCTGTGGTCAGACAATAGGAATGATGGCAGAGGTTTTGGATTTGGGGGCATTTTTGGTTGGTTTGGGGGTTTCTTTTGGTTGGTTTTTTTGTGTTTTTGGTTTTTTTTTTTTGTTTTGTTTTGGGTTTTTTTTGGTTTTTTTTTTAATTTTTTGGGGGTTAGTTTGGGAGGATTTTTTTGCTGTGTTTGTTTTGGAAATTTTTAATTGAAATGTTATAATGCTTCATTATTCTAATTATTCTAACCACTAAAAAAAACATTATCTATCTATTTAGAAAAAAAAAAAAAAAAGCAGGTTATCCCAACACACAAAACACCTAGATGTGAGCTACAATAATATTTGTTATATTTGTTTCCAGGTTTAATGTTCTTTGTAGCTGGCTTCCATCAGCTTTTCCTGATGATGAAGTAAGCTGATTTTCAATATGAAGATGAGGACACTTTACCTCTTTTCCTCCTCACTTGCTCCCATAACCTCCTGATTTGCTGCAGCTTTCACAAGTCAAGGGGCTGCTGTGCTCCCTTTTTTCCCTGTAAAATCTCATTTTTCAGTTTCCCAGGTCACTGAGCCCTGCTCTGGGAGTTTTGCTCCAGCAGCAGAAGCTCATCCTCACCCTCCAGGATGCAGAAGTGGGGCTGTGTTATCACTTTGGACTTCAAATACACATCTTACAGAGTTTCCCTGACTGTAAATTATCATTTTTTTCTTCATTTGATCTCCCTGCTCTTTCTGGATCCTCAAAGCAGGCTTTGCAAGGCTCTGTTTAATTGATTATTTGGCTGTTATCTGTTTCATCTTGCATGATTATCAAAGGCTTTCTGGGCTGGCTTTGGAAGTTTGTTAGCAGAGGGATCAGCTGGATCAATAGCACAGAACAGAGATGTTAATTGCTTTGTCTAAAGCTCACTTTTAGTCCCCTTTGTCAATCTTGCACGTCAGGATGGCGTGAACTCTTAAGAGACTCTCCAGTTATGCTGCAAATTCAAATTAATTTTGTTGTTTTTTGTTATATGTGCAAGATTTAGCCTCAACTGACACGACCTTTGGGAGAAAAGCTGAAGTTTCTGGGTTTTTTTCTGATATAAAACCAGATTTGGTTAATCAATGCTGTTGCATTCTGTGTCAGTGAAGTGTTGGCAGGATGTTGTATAAAAAATAGTTCCCTGTAATTCTACCCACTCCATTTGTACAGGTTTCACAAAATTGCTTTTGTAGGGTCAGAGTGGGTCAGTCTTGATGGGTGTGGAACTGCTCTGGCTCTGGGTTTAAAGTGACTTGTTTTCATGAACAGGTAGAGATTCACACTTGTTTCCAACCTGATGGAAATGAAAACATCAAAACCTTTAGAAAAGCTCTCTTGGTTTGCAGACAAGTTAAAATTTGGAGATTTAAATAGATGTTAGGAAGGAATTGTTCTCTGTCAGGGTGGGCAGACCCTGGAATAGAATTCTCAGAGCAGCTGTGGCTGCCCCAAATCCCTGGAATGTCCAAGGCCAGGTTGGACACTGGGGTTGGAGCACCTGGGACAGTGGGAATGTCCCTGCCATGGATGGGGTGGAATCAGATGATCCTAAAAGTCCCTTCCAACCCAAACCATTCTGTGGTGCCACAACTTTACAGCCTTCCTGCATGGATTATGTCTGAGTCATTTTTAGAAGTATTAATTGTATATATTTCATATGAGATGTGAGAAAAAAATATACATAAAGTGTCTAGCAAGCTGCCATGTAAATCAATAAAAGCTCATTGTTATCACCGTGAGGAGCATCCATTTATGAAAGAGATTATTTTATTTATTTCATATTTTATAAGGAGACATTTGTCTAGTGAGATGGCATAATTGGGAGTGAAAACCAGCAGATTATTTTAGGTGCAGGTGACAGGATGACAGAGAATTACACATCATTACATGACACAGAAATTTGTGCAAATATTAATGCAGAAGCAGAGAATAAAATGGGAAAAGTTGAAGGGAGAGTGTGGAGGAACAGACACTGGGTCAGGTCATGGCAGCTTTTAGTGTAGTGCCAGAAATGTTTTAATGTGCTGAGCAGAATCAAATGTTGGTGGAATCAAAGGAGAGGAGTTGGAGCTGGAGGACAAAGATGGGACTGGTTTGGAACTCTGGGATTGCAGGAATTCTCTTTCTGTCTGAATCTCTCCCCTTTCACTGCCATTGTAGACTCAGCAGGAAGGAACTGAATTCTCAGAAGTTTTGTTACGTTAAAAAGGATGGGCTGGTTATGCTGCAAACCTTATAGAAGCATATTTTAACTGGAAATATTACAGTATGCAATAGATCACAATAAGACACAATAATACATTGCAATATGCAATTACAATATGTGATTAAATCCTTTGGGATGCTGGCTTGGATTGGGAAATGCCCAGACATTGATCTTGGCTTCTCCTGACAGACCTGGGATCACTGAGGGAATATCAACACAGTCAACACTGTCTTTTTTTATTTTGTGTTGTTTAACCAACTTCTCTTTGTCTGGATCCACAACAAGAGGGAGCTTTTAAAGCCACATTATCTTCCCTCCCTTTCCCCCTTTTCTCAAGCCTGGGTTTGAACAGAAATGTGTAAATAATTGGTCAATAACAGGAGGAGGCACTTATGGCAATCGTGTGAGGAGCCCTCAAGGTCAGATCTGGAGAACAGCCAGGGAGATCTCCTGTGAAGTTTGGTTTTTATTCTGTTCCAACATTGTTCTCCACTCATTTTGTAACTGTTGTGGGGAAATGGCAGATTGGATGTGTTTATATCTATTTTTTGTGTGTGTCTGTGCAGCACAGGTTGGGCACACTGGAGACACATCAAAGGCAATGATTGATTTGTAGACGATGACCAAACATGTTTAAAACACTCCTTGTTCTTGTCAATGATAATTGTTCCTTTTTTTTATCTATCCAGAATAAATTGCCCAGACACAAAGTGTCATTAAATGCTCCTCTTTTACAGCTTACCATTTCCCCATGTCCAAATTTCAATATTAATACTGTGTTCCTTTGTGAATTGAGCTTTTATTCATTATATTCCTTTTTAGACTAATAGTTATTATTATGCTGCTCATACTTTAGCTTCAGAGCTAATTATAGTCTTTGGCTCTCTCCTTCTGGAATATAGATACCGATATATATTAATGCCACGTACCTTGCTCTCCAGCCAGCACTTATTTCACAAGGATGCTGTGATTTTCTCCTCTTACACTGACCAAAACATCCCAATTTTATTTTTTCCTTTTTTTTTTTTCATTTTGCCCTGCTGAAAGGCATTATCTGGGAGGAATCTCTGCAAAGAGAGATCACACCCCTCCCTGCCAGGGCTGGAAATCCCTTAATGCAGCCATGTACTGTCAACTCACACATAATGAAAATGTCAATAGTGCTCAGATTGGAGCAGTTTAAGGCACTGAAACAGATGTAGCTCCACACAACATAAATCTATTGAGCAGGGAGGGGGGAGGCTGCTCGGTCACACAGCCATTAAAAAAATGAAAATAAACCCAGCCTCTAACTGGAATTAGCCCTGAAAATCCTGCCAGCAAATAATGCAGAGTGGTGAAGTGTGGCCCAGCAGAGTGGTTGGGGTGGTGGACTCTGGAGGATCACAGGGAATGGGATCCCAGTTCCTGCTCCCTGCAATCCCCCTTCACTCCTCAGCTCTCCTGCCCATAACACAACAAAAAAAAAAAAAAGAATTGATTCAACCTTCCCCTTGCTAAATCCTTTGCAGGCAGGGAGGGAGGTGGAGAAAGAAGTTCTGCTGCAATCACAGACACAAAGAGAGCAGCTATGAAAGGCTTGGACAAAATGATGGAATCTCATACACACTTCTCTTGGTGTCCATCCCTGAACCACGCAGGAAAACCTGAGCTCTTCCTTTCCTTTGGCATTCCTGAGCTTGGATTGGCTGCTTCAGATTTAGGTGGCTCTCAATCAAGGCAAGGACAACATCTGAATCCACTCAGGAAATTTAATATCCTTTAAAAAGTGCTTTGAATTTTCATTTTTATTTCCTGTCAGGTCTTTTTAGATCAGTGTGAGTAATACACAGCTGGTTAAGACCTGAAAAATAGTCACAAAATTACCTGAAAAGTGCTGTTTAATAATCAGTGGAAAAACAGCTCCCATGAAAGTGAGTGACCAAAAGGTCACGCACATCCCAGGATTTATGAGCAGGGTGGTATTCACACAATTTATGCAATTTAGAAATTTCAGGGAGTACAGAGAAGACTCAGAGGATGGTGAAGTGGTTGGAAAATGTGCCTGTCAGTAGGAGCCTGCAGGTGCAAAGAGAATATTAACAATTCACCCAATGAGTCCCTGCCTTTCCCTGTGAGAACCCAAATGTGGATAATCAGCTCCTTCAAAAGTTACTGTGAGATGCTTGTCAGGAGAAAAAAAAGAGTCATAGTCTCAGCAGGCAATGAACCTTTTCAACTGCTGAATGGTTTTTTGTGGATTTTCTCTCTACAGCACTTTTCTTAAAGAAAATTATTCCACCTCCCATAAGATCTGCTTTGCTCCAGCAAGGATTTATTCAAAAATCTTCCAGGACCAGTGAGAGCCTGTGAGGTAAAATTAATGGCTGAGTGTTGATATCAGCAAGGTTTCTGAATTACCTGTGGTCCTGGAGAACTTGACAGTGCTCCTGAAAATAGTTCAGGAAAGGCTGGAGAGGCGTTCTTTAAATTGGATCTGGATAAAGCTGTGGTGAGAGGCACTGTGTTTGCAGGGATTTCCTGGGCAGAGCAGAGCTGAGACCAGCAGAGATCTCCTGAAACAAATCCCCCCTCAGCCCCACAACTTGGCATGCACTAAAAGGGAGCACTGAGCCCTTTTCCCATCCATTTATCATTTCCTCTCTTGCACACACACACTCAGAGTTCATGGCTTTCCTCTGCATTTCCTCCCTGAAATCTAGGAGCTGTTTGTATTTACCTCCTCAATGTTTAATTCTGCATTCTTTATGATATTTATTTACCTTTGAAATCGCTCTTAACTCAAAATCCCACTAATCCCATTCAAGGGCTGCCCACTTTGTGTGGCATTGATACCCTGCAAGGACATCCAGGAAAGGACATGGGCAATATCTCTATTAATGGGAGATAATCTTATTAATGAGTGAAAAGAAATCAGCCTGCTGTTCAAAAAGATAACAATTAGAAGGGAAATTGTGCCACCAGGAAATGTAACAGCACTGGGAAGGTTTCCCTGTTGTCTGGAAATTCTCTTTTTGAAGAATATTTACAGGACTGGGAGACGAAATGCCTACAGCACCCAATATTTCAGTGTTGTGCGTGGGGTTTGTCCCTCTTAGGGCAGCATTGTTGTAAATTAGTCTTTGCCAGATGCTTTGTCTTGTGGCTTAAATTGCTGTAAAACCCATTAGGGTGTATAATTCACATAAAAGGGCCAGAGGAGTTGCAGAATCACTGCGATAAGGGATTATGTGTTCCTTGATTGTTATCCATTAAACAAAAGGAATTTCATCATCCCACTTGAATCTTGCCTTAGATGCTGGTGTTTGAATCCTTAATGAAGATTAAAGGCTGGGGCTGCAATCTGCCRATGGAATTTCTCCTCTCTTACGTTATTGTTCATTAAATACCAGGCATTMYTTTGTGCTTCTRAAAAAAAAAAAAATTAAATTACACCAAAAAAAATTACCAAAAAAAAAAAAATTTACACACAGAAAAAAAAAAAAATAAAAAAAAAGGGAAATAAAAAAGCTTTCAGGGAAGCACCTGGGATGTTTTCAATCACCAGTRTTGGGAAGGGGTGATGGGCAGKGAGTGTCCTTGGCCCTGCCCTCACCCCACTGTCCCCCCCTCCAGAGGGACACAGTTTATTTATCARCCCAGCAAAATGATGAATTTACTGTGAGATTCAAGGCTCCAGCCTGGCATGCACTGCRTGGCTGTSTCTATATTGCAAATGCTTCATTGCAGGCTGGAGTTATTGGGGAATTAGTGGGATTTCAATATTCCCCARGAGTCTCACTGCTAACCCTGGGTGTGTGCACCATAAAACTGCAACCAAGCAAAAAACTGCCTGTAGTATTTTATTTTTAGTGGGTTATTTTTATTATTTACACTCTTGGTTTATTTATCTACTTGGTGTGGATTGCAATAACACAAAATAAAATTTAAGAATAACTTTCAAAACTGTTTCCCAGTACAATTTCTGTGCATATTACCATTCTTCCATGAAAATCCATGTGAAATGCATCCTGTTAAGAGTTTTGGTTTAGAGTTAAACAGCTCAAACAATTGAATAGAAAACAAGCAACTGTGATCCATTTGCTCAGCTCTCCTTCCCTCAGTTCATTTTCACTTGAAGATCTGAAATTTCCTTCCTCACAGCCTTGGCACTGTGCTTGTTTAGCTCTGAGGATCGTCTCAGGGAATTTTATTTTGTGCCAGCAGCTGCTGAAGGTGTCACCAGCTGATTCTGAGCTGTCCCCATGGCAGCTGAGCTCCTGCAGATGGTGATGAAGAGGAGATGAAGAGGAGATGAAGAGGAGATGAAGGTCTGGCTCTTTTCAGGCTGTTTTTGAAGTCACTTCTTTTGGTAAAAATTGATTGTGAAACTCGACAGGCTCGGATTGAATTTGTTCTGCAGACTCTGCTTCTGCTGTGCTCTGGTGATGGTGGAGAGCTGCATTTCCTTGTCTGGGAAGTTCAAACCTCTCCTAAAGCCAGCCTGGGGGTGGCTGGCTCCACCAGGACGGGGGCAGTTCCTGGGAACTGGGGAGAGAAGGATCCAGTCTGACTAAAGACATCTGGACAGACACCTGATCACATCCCCCTGGAGCAATGGGGGTTTTCTGGGCTCTTTTCCTCCTGAAATCCCTGCCCTGTTTGGCTGAAGTGCAGATACTGAGTTTGACATCCTGGCTGGGTGTGCTGGAGGAGGTGAAATCTGCTTTTGCCTTTTCCTGTGGTTCACTTTTCCATGACTAAATTTTCCTTCTATTTTGTATTAGACAAATTTTAACTGTGCCCTCCCTGGGTACCTGTAGAGCCAGGTCTGACAGTGTCACCTGTGAGTCCGTGACACTGCTTCCTGTGAATCCTGCTGGGATGATCTTGTGCCACTGAAATGGGAAAGAAAATGTGAGGAGAATGCAGATTGAGCCACTTTCCTATTCTTTCAGGTAGAAAGCAGAAAATACCTCAGGGCTTTGTTGTTATTCTGTTTTTTCTGAGAGCAATATCCAGGGGAAGGTCTGCATCTGCTGAGCCCACCTCCTTTCCTTTCCCAGCTCACAGCTCTGTTTCTTTGGGGAGACAACAAGAGTCTGAGGGTTGGTTTTAATATTAATTTAGAATCTCAGTGTGGTTTCTTTTCAAACAGAAAATCGCTCCCCATGCTGAACGATGCTGATGCATGCAGGGCTCAGAAAACAGCCCCGTGTCTTGTTTAGGCTTGGAAATTGGAAAAATGTCAAGATATGATGAGTGTGTAGATTTTCTGATTCTTTTTGTCGTGTAAAACCCTTGGAGGATGAGGTGTCGGAGCGATTTCATGCTGTGTAATATCATGTCATTGGCAGGGTCTCTTTGGTAATGGAATTTGGGTTTTTTCAAAGTACAGAGGCTGCTAAATCAGCCTGCATGCAAAGCCAGGGTTTAGGGCTTGTAATTGTGGCACTTCAATGAGAAGATTAAAAACTGATGTTAAAGGTAGTGCTGATGCCTACAAGTGTCTCCCAGAGTACAAAAGTGTAGGACAGAATGGGCAACAGAGAAAAAATACTTTAGAAATAAAATCTGGTGGCTTAGTATTTAAACCAACTCCATCTATAGCAGCAGGATAAGATCTCTCCCTCCACCTGAGTATCAGGAGGTAAAACTGGTGTCTACCCTTTATTTCATTTTGCTGCCTCTTAATTAAAAATCTTCTTTTTAATCCAAATGTAACCTTCCTCCACTGATATTTAGTGGGTGTTTTACAAAGGGAAACTTTAAGTTGGAGTTTGGCTCCTTTATGATAAAGTTCCATTTTGGGGGAAAATAGATTGCGCTTCAATTTTTAAAAAGTTTAGAAGTCTATTGAACAAGCTGACTTTTTTCCCCTATGATTTTTCTCCCTAGTAAAGGTACATGGCACTTTTGTCAAGACAGGAATGCAATTGCTACAGTCTTTCATTATTAATTTTGGTTCTGTGTTGATTAATCATGGAATCATTGATTGGTTTGGATTAGAAAGGATCTTCTCATCCAGCCCCCCTGCCATGGGCAGACACCTTCCACTATCCCAGGCTGCTCCAAGCTCTGTCCAGCCTGGCCTTGGACATTCCAGGGATGGGGATTAAAAGCAGACAAGCTGTTATTAAAACAACTGCCAAAAAAAAAAAAAAAAAAAAATTACAGTTCTTTGGGATTTTTGCTTTAAATAGTGTTGTGCAATGCTTTTGAAAGAGGAGCCGAGAGTATTTGTGTGTGTGCTCACAATGCAGCCATGAGACAAAGATCCTGAAAAAAACCCAAATTTGACCAAGAAAATATTTATTTCTACCATTTTCAGGGCGATGGAGTTTCACTTAAAGAAAAAAACCAAACTGCAGGGTGAGTGGGACAGGGTTTGGAATGCTATAGAGATGAAATAGGTTTGAAAAGCCTGGGCAGCTTTGTGGCACATCCACAGGGTCCCTGAAGCCCACTGTGCCTGGCAGAAGTGTCCTTTCCTGTCCCCCTGCTCCTGCAGCTGAAATTCTAAGCTCTGCACGTCCAGACTGCACACATTTGGATTTGGGTTTGGGGTGTTTGTTCTCAGGGTAAATATTTTTTCTGGCTCCCCAAGGTCTCAGCCTTCTGTTCCATGCATCCATAAACTGTGTCCCCAGCTGAGGACCTGGCTGCATTGGCACTGTCCCCCTGGTGCTCAGCATCACTGCCCAAGCCAGGGCTGCATGTGGAGTTTGTGCTGCCCTTGGGACCTGTTCCCACCCCCCTGCTCTGACCCCAAAGCAGGAATCTGTAGGAACCCAGGACATCCCTCTGGCTGCCCTGGATGGTTCCAGACCCAGGCAGGGGCTCAGGAGC
>PYHW01010591.1:1638653-1649976 GCA_013186435.1 Turdus rufiventris | reverse complement strand
AAAAAAAAAAAAAAAAAAAAAAAAAAGAAACAAAAAACAAAACAAAAACCAAAAAACAAAACCCAAAAAACAATTTAAAAAACCTAAAAACAAACCGAGGAAAGGAGGGTTTCCCGAGGTTTGGTGTTGGGATGATTGGGTACGTGAGGGTTTAGTAGGGGAGAGGGAGAAGGACTAAACCCAGTCGCGATTTCCTTAATCTTCATCCTTTCCCCTAAAAAGCAGCGACAATTCTGGACCCGAGAGAGGGGTGAGAGCGGGCGGGGACCGTCCCTTCCCGCAGCGCCTCCTCCTCCTCCTCGGCGGGGCTTTGGCGGAGCCCCAGCCGGAGCATCCCTGAGTCCGGCCGGGGGCAGCGCTCTCCCTCCGGCCATTCCCATTCCCGGTTGGGCTGGCCGGCACCGCGGGCTCCTCTCGGGCACCTGCCCGGCTGCGGGACGGGCTGGGGGCGGTCAGGAGCTCACCTCTGCGCTGCTCTCCTCGCTCCCCGCATCCCTCCGGCTCCGGAGCATCCCCAGCAGCGGGCACGGAGGAGCCGAGGGGGCTCGGCTCGGGCAGGTGGGAGCCGGAGCGGGTCCGGGAGCGGGGCGGGGGTGGCCGTGGCCCGGGGGATGCTGCGGGGAGCTCGGGGCTCGTTGCCATGGCTCCCTGCAAGCTCCGCCGGAGGAGATAGCCATGCCAGTCACGGACGGACCCTCTCCCTCCTCGTGGGTGTGGAGCGGGGCTGGCTTTGGGGTGGTTGCGCTGGGTTTTTCCGTTCCCTCTCCTTCCCTCCCCTGCTCACCCCCTCCTTTTTTTCTCGGGGTGGAGCGATTATTTCGGAGCGCCGGGACGGGGCTGCGGAGCTGCGGCCGCCGCCGGGACCCCTCCGCCCGCCCGGGCTCAAGGTACGGGGGGGACACCGGGGAGGGGGCCGGGGGTGTCCCGGCTGGCCCTGCCTGGCTCCCAAAGCGTCTTTAATTCATTATTATCGCTCTGTTTTCAAAGCTGGCTTTGCTGCTCTGCCGGCACCGCACCTGGTCCCGCAGCGGCGGCGCCCAGCGATGGGCACGGGGAGCGGGGCTCAGCTCGGGGAGCGGGGCTCAGCTCGGGGGGTCCCGGGCTCAGCTCGGGGGGTCCCGGGTTCAGCTCGGGGAGCGGGGCTCAGCTCGGGGAGCGGGGCTCAGCTCGGGGAACGGGGCTCAGCTCGGGGAGCGGGGCTCAGCTCGGGGAGCGGGGCTCAGCTCGGGGGGTCCCGGGCTCAGCTCGGGGGTCCCGGGGGTCCGGGGGTCCCGGGAAGCTGATCCGGACCCTTCTCCCTGCCCTGGGGACAGACGGGTCCCGCACTCGGTCCCTGGGTGGACGAGCTGCTGCCCACCCAAAGTTTCGGGGAGCGGAGCCCTGCGGAGCCGGGGGAGAGGCGGAGGATGCGGGGACAGAGCCAGGGGACAGAGACATGGTCCGGGGGACAGAGACAAGGGACAGGGGACAGAGCCATGGTCCTGGGGACAGAGCCCTGGCAAGGGGACAAAGCCATGATCCGGGGGACAGGGGACAGAGCCATGGCTAGAGGATAGAGCCAGGGAACAGGAGACAGGGGGTAAAACCATGGCCAGGGGACAGAGCCATGATCTGGGGACAGGGAACAGGGGACAGAGCCATGGTCCTGGGAACAGAGCCATGCTCGGGGGACAGAGCCCTGGCAAGGGGACAGAGCCCCTGGACAGAGCCATGGTCCGGGGGACAGAGCCCTGGCAAGGGGACAGAGCCCCTGGACAGAGCCAACGCCTGCTGGGCAATCCCGTCTTGCTTTAGGTGGGCTCAAGTTTGTGACCCCCGATGCCCTGCATCAGTGGCGAGCACTTGTTTCTGCTTTCCAAATGATTCTGGAGAGGATTTTTGGGTGGTTTTGCAGCAGCACCTAAATAATTCCTGAAGTCCCCAGGTTTTTTGTATTTTTCTGTCGCTGGGGAAGCGATGTGCCGGTGCTGCCCTGCAGGAGAGAGCTGCTGGAATCTCTGAAGCTCGGGCTGTGTTACTGATTTGTGTAGCACGATCAGAGCATCCCTGAGCCTGGCAAGGCAACCCGAGGAGATTTCCAGCAGTCACACACAGCAAATGTACGTGGGCTTTTCATCTCTCACTCCATCATTAGTGACACTCGGCTCATTTTGGAGGAGAAAGGGACTAAGCTGGGTTTTGTTGGATTATGTGCAGGTATTCAGCACCACCTGGGAATACTTTTGCTTGAAACGTGGTTTTGGAAAATTTCAGCAGAGCGGTGACAGGTGGCATTTCTGTGTTGCTGCCAAGGGTTTGTGTGGCGTGTGATATGTGCTGTGTAGCTCCCCAAATCCCTTTCCATAAGCAGTAAATATTAAATATTATGATTTTAGACTCAGGTCCGAGGAAAGGAGAGGAGGTGAAAAAGCTTTTCTTTAAAGAAATATGTAATTTTTGGCTATTTATGAGCATGAAATATTACCTTGTTGGAGCTGTGTTTGCCATCCTCTGGCCATTGCTTGCCACGTGCCTCTGCTTATCTTCTAATGTGAATATCAGAGTGCACAACTCCTCTGTGTTAACACTTCTTTCCTCTTAAAAGTAATACATTTTCTTTGTCTTTCCAAAAACCCCCAAGCCAAATAAACCCCTGTCTCAATGGGTCATTAAAAATTAAGAGATTCTGGTTCACCACTTTCTGATCCTCTCTTAGGCTGAGCTTATGTTGTCAGTTGGGCTTGCAGAAGAACTACAAGTCCAGATCATGTGATATTAAAATAAGATGCACAGGATAGGACACCGAGATTTGCAGAAGGTAATTTCTTTAGAACTATTGCCCAGTGTATGTGAAATTATCATTAAATATCTTTAGTAAAAAAACACCTGCCAGCAATCAAGAAGTTGAAATTTTGCCGTATGTGACACACAGCTTGGAAACCAATTTGTTTTTAAACTCTTCCTGTTTGTTATTGATTTTTATCAAAATAGGGATGGGATGAATCTTGAATATGAGGCTGAAATAAGGAGCCTGTACTTCAGCAATATACATTTAACTCAGTCAGTGTAATTATTGTGGGCTTTTAGTATGAGTTAGTTCAGTAATTAAACTTCATGAATGAAAATAAAACAATCCACTTCTTTACCCCAAGAAATCCAACAGATAAGCCTTCATTTAAATGAAAGATTACATTCTTCACAGCTTGGATGTGTACCTCGAGTGGCTTGGACTGGAGCCACCTTGTTTGCCAGTAAAAATTTACTTTATCGCTTCTATTTGGGAGAAAAAAAATGCAACAAAAAGGAATCTGTTCTTCGCATAAAACGATGTTGGGGACAGTTGCTTCTGTGATAAGAAAGGATCTGCTCCTTTCCCCAGTGGGAGAGGACAGGGACTGCTTTAAATACTACTAATTAGTTCAGTTTATCTTGCACGCACTACAACGCTGTAGTTAGTTAATTATAGCTTTTCCCATTAGCTGTATGTTAAGAACAATGAATTAACATATCACACAGATCAAAAGAACATCTACAAAGTTTATCTTAGAGGAAAGAAAGTGTTGTTTTGTGTCAGGAAGTCCCCCTGGCTTTCCCAAGGCACAGATTTTGTTGGAATTCCTGAGCTGGTGCTTCAGAGCCCTATGAATGACTTGAATTGATCACAAACAAGTGCCACTGGAGCTCTTGGTTGCTTAGCAACCCACCAAGATGCCACAATTTCTTTTGGTATATTTGTCCAGTAAAGTAGAAATTCAGTTTTGTTACAGATCATGGGTTCTTTGCTAGCACAAAGCCCACCCTATAACAACCCTAAATCATGGAGAATGAAAATTGATGGCCCAGCACAGAGGGTGGGAGCAGCAGGGGTGTGAAGACAGGGAAGGAATCTTGTAACCATATTCTGGTGGTGATGTGTTCAGTGTTTTATAACGAGTTGCAATTGTCCTTTCTTGGTCAGACTCCTAAAAACCCCAAATCATTAATGGGACAAGTTCTATCAAAGAAATTCATCTACCAGGTGCTGTTTGAATGGTTTCCCTCGTGCTGTCATGAGCTGTGAGATCCTGCAAGGTCTGTGGGGTTCCCCCACGCTCCGCTTTGAAATGCAGCCTGGAATGTGTGGTTTGGTTGTGATTTGTCTGAATTACCATGGGATAATTCAGGGCTGGGGAGCTCTGCTGGGTTCTCCTCACAGCACACACTGGGTCCCTACCAGATCTTTTTGTGTAAGGGAATAGCAGGTTTGGTACTCAAAGAGCAGAAGGAAGATAAATGTTGTCATGGTTATCTACCTGAAGTACCAATATTGGATTCAATGAATTCTGTTTTGGTCACTGAACTCTGTTTTGTTCCCCCTGGCTCCTGTGCTGCACCTTAGTCCTTGGGAGGGAATCCTGCATCATCCCATCCCCTCTGTGCTTCTTTGGGTGACAGGGACAGGCAGCCAGCAGGGTGAGTTTGGGCTGGAGCTGAGCCTGGGCATTTCAGGAGCTCTCTCTGAGCCCTTCAGCTGCTCATGGGCTTGTCATCCCCGGCCTCCTGAGCTGGAGCAAAGCCTGGCAGTGCCTGTGGATGGACTGGGGCTCCCAGCACTGCTCTGCTCTCCTTATCTCCACCCTGTGCTCATACAGACAAATCCTCATCCTGCTAAAACTGTGCCTGGGGAAAGCCTGGGAGGGCTGGGAGAGCTGCAGGGTGGCATGGCAATCATTCTGCTTAAATAGCAGTGGCTTTCTGAAGGATTTCTTCTCTCTGGATGAGAAAAATGAATACTTCTCTTTATAGAACTTGAGTACTGGATAATTTATGGTGTATAGCACTAAACCCACACTGAACCAAATCCCAGTTCGTTGTCACTGTTCCTAGGCTAAGATTATTGCAGTTCATAATCTGTGTATTTGTCATTAATTGCCTTTCTAGGCTCAGACAGAATTAGGTGAAGAGCTTAGGAGAAGACCTGAGAGCTTGGTTTACTTTGCTGTGTTTTTTTTTTCCCTGTTGTTTCTGTGTAACAAAGTCAATGCTCAAAACTCAAGGTTGTTGTATTTAGTTTTGTTTGTTTTTTTTTTCCTTAGCTACTCTCTTCTATCTGTTTCATTCATTGATTTCTCTAAGTGCATTTGCATTCCCAGACACTGATTAGTGATTGCCACTGCACAATAAACAGATGAAGGTGCTTGGTAATATTTGGGATTTTTAATAATCAGGTTTTTCGTCCCAGCATGTCCAGCCCCCTGCATGAAGCACACAGTGTGTGGTGGCTCTGCTGATGGTGTTTGCTGGGATTTCAGCACTCCCTGGCAGATGTTTCCTTCTTCCTTCGTTGCACCTGGACATACAAAAATAAAAAAAAAAAATGCAGATGGAGAACAGTTTATCATTGAAAGTAGTGTTTATTGTCACAGCTTAACTAGCTTGTGGTTTTCAGTGTGATTTCCAAATGCAGATCCTGTTCCATGTAAGAAGGACAAAAATTATTTTGCTTTCTTCTTTAGGGCTTCTCTTCATATTTTCTTTGGACCTTTGCTAGTCCTCTCTTTGCTCCATGAAGAAAATTACCAACTTGGGGTGGTTTTCTCCCTTTCCATGGCTCTGGGAGTGCTCTGGGTCCCCAGCCTGGCCCTGTGTCACTGTCCCTGCCTGGTGATGCTGCACTCACCTTCTCCTCCTCCTCCTCCTCCTCCTCCTCCTTCTCCTCCTCCTCCTCAGAGCATCAAAATCAGCACCTGAGCTGCTCATTCCTGTTTCTGGGAGGGCTTTAAAGGTGGGATGAAGCCACATGAGGGGCTCTGATGGCTGGGGAGTCTCTGTGCCCTCCTGGAGAATACAAAGTGTGACTACAAACAAGCCAAGCAGTGAGAGCACAAGGCTGCAGTCCCCAAGAACTCCAAACATGCCAGTGAGCCAAAGCCCTCTGACCTCTCCATAGAGATGATTTCAGTACTTTTAGAAGTCGCATTTCAAGCTTCTCTGTTTTTTGGGAGGCCCGTGGGATGACTCTGCAAGGTTTAAGTTCCTATTCAGAACAGCATCGTGGCTGGAATGAATGGGAAAGGCAGAAATCTACTCAGAGGAGTAGGAAAAAAAAAAAGAAAAATAAAGGCAGAGTTGGGCCCATCCACCTTTCAGTGCATGTCTGCTTTGGTGACTTTTGGAGTGTGACACAAGCAATTCCCTGTCAGCCTTCCCTGCTGGCTGACACAGAAGAGGTGGCTTTGAATGCTGCCTGCTGTGCTTGTGTGGCACTTGAAAGCAGAGAGGGCTGCCTTGAAGGAGAGCATTCCCACAGCTTTAAAGGATATTTGAAAAATGCAGCGCTCTGTCCTGTCACGTGCTGTTCCAGCATTAAACCCGATGGAAACCTGGAACAATGTCTCAGTAAAAAATGCCTGGTGCCAGTGTGCATCCCCAGTGCTTCCAATAAAATTAGCCCTGATGAAAGATTGCTCTGTTGATACGGAAATTAAAATTATTATTGTGGGCCAGATTTTTTTTTTTCTGTTAGAAAACCCCCCAATAATTCTTTCAGCTAAAGGAGTGATTAACTCAATGGAATTTTTTTTTAACACATGCTCACAGAATGCACCATCATTTTTGCAGTTTATTGAAATTAGAGAATGGTTAATAAGAAGAGATTGTAGGTCTGGAAGCATCCACATGTTTTTCCCAAGGTTGATCTCATGGTCTGTCTGTCCATCACTAAAATCCTTCCCTCTGGGGCAGTTTGTGTTGGTTGTTCCAGGTCTGTACGTGCTCTTGCATCCATGCTTGTTTGCCTCATTTTGTTGATTTTACTTTGTAAGCAAACAGATCACAATCTGTTTTCTGAGTTCAGTGAACTTGTTACCTAAAATTTGGGTTATTGCATAAGTATTTTACTGAATGGCACAGTGATTTATTTTTCACAGGTTATTCTTTCATATCACTCCACCAATGACTCTGTTCCAGTAAAATTTCATTGAGAGGATAGATTTTAGAGGGTTTCTGTTGTAAGTCAGAGGAGATCCTCTCTGATTTTTGAATTTTTTTTTTTTTTGTTCTCACTTTTACAGGAATAAGCTGCTTTGAGTTCTGCCAATGCATTGACCAAAACTGCAGTAATATTGGTCATTACCATCCACATTCCTTTGAGATAAATATTCCTTTTGTTGCATGTGGGCAGAAGAAAATGACACAGAACTGAACTACTGCTATCTGCCAGTGGCAGATTTTATTGAACATATTTTTAGGATAAACCATGGTGGCTTCCAGGCAAAGCACTGGTGAAGTCATGGCTCTGCTGAAATGGATGCTCAAACTCCCAGTGACCTCAGCAGAGTCAGGTTTTTGTCCCAGGAGCGATGAAAATCTAATTTACAGACTAAGCAGTCTGAGGAGGAGGTGTAATGGCTCAGTCCTGACTGATACAAATGAGGGTGATTGAGTTACCCTGACTTGGCCATCTGGGATTTTGGAGAATCCACGTGGGCTCTGCAGGACCAGAGTTGGGAGCTCTGTGACTCCAGTGCCACATCTCTGTCTGGTGTTTTTGACTGGGAACAAACAAGCAATGAATATTCCTGTTTCCTAAGCCCACAAATGCCAGCTGTAAGGAGGAGCAGTGATTAAAGCTGTACAGAGCTAAGCCATACCTGCTCCACTAAACTGGCAGGGTTAGCCCTGAAATCCACAGCAATTGCTCAGGGTTTAGCACCTGCATGACAAATGCACCTTTCTGTTATTGACTGCGTGAGGCTGGGCTTAAGCTTCCCCCTAAATCTGGGATTTTTATCATCTCAGTTGAGCCTGTGGAATTGCAGCCTCCCTGCAGTGCTCACCCTGATTTTTGGCTAATTCCTGTCCAGACAGTGCTGGGAGAGGCTCAGGCTTGCCTTTTCAGCTCTGCATTATATCCCAGGGAATTGCTGAATATGGAGCTGTTTGGGCTGTTTTACAGCACAAAGCTTTATTAAAGGTGAAGTGCAGTCGGTGTGGTGGCACCAGAAGGTAATCACAGAGTGATAGGGTGGGAAGGGACATTAAAAATCATCTCATCCCTCCCCCTGCTATGTGCAGGGACACCTTCCACTGTCCCAAGGATCTCCAAATCCTGTCCAGCCCGGCCTTGGGACCCAGGGGCAGCCCCAGCTGTGGCTGTGCCTCCCCATCCTCACCCTTCCCCACATCCCATCCAAACCTGCTGCTTCAGTGTGAAACCATTCCCCCTTGTTCTGTCACTGCATGCCCTTGTAAACAGTCCCTCTCTATCTTTTTGTAATAGTTATTTGGTGCTGCAGCCCCTAAAGAAAAGGGAATTTCTCCCATTTCCTTCCCTGAGAGCAGGATTCTGCCTTTTGGAGCCCTGTACCTCATTATCCTGCCAGAGCAGCACATTTTCCCTGTCAGCCATTCCCCCTGTCAGCCATCCCTGTGCAGTGAAACCTCACAGAATTCCAGCTGCATAGCAAGAAGAAAAATGCATCTTTGGTGCATTAAATTATGCCTCAGTGTTTATTAAAAAAAATAAAAAAATAAAAACAACCATGAAAACCACAACAGGCAACAAACCTGGAGGGTTATTCACAATCGTATAATGTGTACCACGAAAAAATTGGAATAATCTTTGCATTCAGCAGATAAGCAGTATCCTCCCTACAAACCTATTCCACTGTGATCCTGCAAAATGTATGCTGAGCTTCTCTGTGCACAAAGCTCCCTGAAATGGGTGGTTAGACCAAGTCTCTCATCCCTGGATAGGATATAGTCAGGAATGTTGTGTGTTTTCCCTGCTAATTACATAATGCAATCACTGGAAAGAATAATGCATGCAAAGTTTGGATGCTCAGGCAATGACAATCCATTTAACCATTTATAGCTTTATGTGTTTTATAATCCCTGAACCCAAACGTCCCCGGAGAGAGAATGCGTCCTTAAAAATTTTAGGCCTTTAAATTAAGTGAATTTAAATTCGTTCATTTGCATATTTTCCCTTTCTTTGTTCTGCCTGGATGAGATATTGCTCCAGTAATTGAACTGTAATTCCAGCACAGGTAAATGATGTCAGACAGGCGAGATTGCGGCGCCGCTAATCCGGCAATTTGCAGCACACCTTGGAGAGGAGAGGCTGTCCACTCCACTTAGGATCACCCAGCGTGGGGCTGCCTCCTGAAACTTCAATCAGTCTCTGCTGCTAAATGTGCTCCTGGAGCAGGGACTCGAGGGGGAGGGAATTCCTGGGAAACTGCTCGCTGAGCTGGTGTCGTACAGAATTCCAAAGGGGTTTGGGTTGGAAGGGAGCTTGAAGAGCATCTTGTAGCCAAGCCCCAATGTCCAGCCTGGCCTTGGACACTTCCAGGGATCCAGGGGCAGCCACAGTTTTTCTGGGCACCCTGTGCCAGAGCCTGCCCACCCCAACAGGAAACAATTCCTTCCTGATATCTCACCTAAATTTCCCACTTTCAGTTTGAACCCATTGCTCCTCATCCTACCCCTCCAGTTGTTGATGGAGTACATGTGTCAAAGTTGAATTCTCCTAAAAATACAATTTTACAGCTAAAACAGAGCACTGAAGCTTCTGAAAGAGTTTTCACGAGCAGGCTGTGGCCATGGCTGTTTGGTGTGTGTTGGATTTGGCATCTCTGTTCCAGTGTGACATCTGAACTGGGATGGGTGCGCAGGAGCGTGGGAGGGAGAGGTGAGCTGTCAATACCTGCTGGGAAGAGTCTTGGTTATGATCTTTGGGAAAGATTGGGTGATGCAGGGATGGCAAAGTGGTTTTGGCTCCATGATCCTGTGTATCTCCTGCAGGAATACAGGAGAAGCCCATGGGCAAAGGGAGCAGGCAGAAGAGGTAATAGATGATTGTCTGGAGAACTTGGCAGCACTCCCAGAATATAATGGAAAAGTTGATAGAGGGCTGAATTAAAATAGAGTTAAAGAATAAAGATAATTTAGGCCTCTCTGGAAAGGGAGGAGTTACAGATTTGATAAATGAGGATAACAGGTTTGTGTCAGAGTTTCCTGGTGTTAGATGTGGCGTGCTGTGAAATCTCTGTTGAAACAAAACAATCCCAACAAAGCTGGTGCGTGGAGTCAGCAGCAATCTTGTTCCATAGAATTAGGGAATGGTTTGGGCTGGAAAGGACCCTAAACCCCATCCATGCCACCCCTGCCATGGTAGGGACACCTCCCTCTGTCCCAGGCCATCCAACCTGGCTTTGGACACTTCAGGGATCCAAGGGCAGTCCAGCAGGCTGAAGGACAAATAGATCCTTTCACACAGGGATTTTATCTGAATCCCTGAGAGTGCTGGAAAGCCAGGGTCAGTTTTGGTGTCAACAGCTGAAAGAAAGGGTTTACAAACCTGGAGAGTCAAGGAAATAACCACAATATTGATTTGAAGAGTGGAGGAAATTCCCTGCAGTGAGAGATTTAGAGCTCAATCTGCTTAGCTCATCAAAAAGAGGATTGAGAGGGGACTTGATTACAGGGACAAGTATTTTCATGGGGAAAGCATATCCAGCTTTTTAATCAAGAAGAGAAAAGAAAGATCAGATCCAATAGCTGCAAGCTGAGGCCAGACATTTTTAAATTAGATATTAAAGACATTTTTTTTTTATCTGTGATTAACCACTGTAATGAACTGTGATGTGTTCAGATGGGGAGTGGATACCTCGTGTGACATAATAAAATATGAGTTGGTATGATTTGCAGAGGATAGAAAAAACACAACAGAATGTGCAGTACAGAAAGGTGCAAAGGCCTTAAAATCTGTGAGTGTCGAAAGGGCGGGAGAAGGAAAAAAGGGAGGAAGTTACATGGGAAGCACAAAAAGGAGGAATAGAAGCACTGGAAGGACAAAGAAAGGAGCTTCAGAGCTTGTGTTTCAGAGTACTGAGCATATGTGTGAGCAAAGTGAGTTTTGGCATTGGGAGCACCTTGGGTGTTGGCAGAGCTGGAGTCATCTGTTTCCCAGTCAAAACAGTAATTTTGGATTCTGGGCTTTGCTAATGATGATAAAGAAACCTCCTATTTGTGCTCTGGGCTTTTGGCAGTGCTGTGGTGCTGGGGGAGAGGATGGTGCTTCCAGGAGTTGGGATGGACCTGGGTGGGATCCACTCAAGAGAGCTCTGCCACCTTATCCTGGAGCAAAGGACATGGCCTGTGTCCCCAGGAATTGGTGTGATGTCCTGTGTCCCTGGGCTCTGTGTGATGTCCCATTCCAGTTGTCACTGGGGTCTCTTGTGCGCCCCCTTTCACAGGATTCACCTTGGGCAATGCCAGAGCCTGGCCATGGCTGCACCCAAAATGAACCCTGAGTCAGGAGTTTCACACTTTGATCAGTTCTGTTCCATTCCCATTTTGG
>PYHW01010591.1:1585127-1599819 GCA_013186435.1 Turdus rufiventris | reverse complement strand
TTTTTTTTTTTTTTTTTTAATTTTTAAAATCTTTAATTTTATTTTTTTTAATCCCCATCATGCTGCCCTGAGCTGCTGTCCCACCTTCACCAACCTCCCAGCTCTGTGGCTGAGCTGCCATGGCTCTCAGCTGCCCATTCCTGCCCTGCTTTTGGCCCAGCAATTTTCCTCCTGCACCACAGATAGCATTAACAACCACTGGCCCAATTTCTCCTTTCATTATAGATGACAAAATAAAACATTAATAGGTTTTTTAATACGAACTGGGAGTTAAATATTCATTATTTCTTATTACTTCAATGTCACTAAGCCTTTGATGTGACTCAAAAACTCTTCTCCCTGCTCTCCACTTGCACCCTGTACCCAAAACCCACGAGAGTTTTGCTTGTGGCTCATTCCAGGCTCAGAGCTGTCCCTGATGTGCTGATGGATGGGATCTGGGATGAATCCTGAGCAGTGCCTGGCTCCTGGGGCAGCTTTAGGGCTCACTTGTCCCTAAAAATCATCATCTCCCTACCCTGCCATGGCAGGGGCATTTCCACTGTCCCAGGTGCTCCAAACCAATGTCCAGCCTGGCCTGGGACATTTCCAGGGATCCAGGGGCAGCCACAGCTGCTCTGGGCACCCTCAGGGCCTCCCCACCCTCTGAATATGAATATTTTCTTAATATCCAATCTAGCCCTGCTCTTTCTCAGTTTGAATCCATCCCCCTTGTGCTGTCCCCACATGCTCTTGCGAATAATCCCATTTGTTTCCAAGTGACTGTGTTCAAATGTTGACTGCCTGCTGTCCTTCACTACCAAATATTTTCCAGAAAAAATGGCACTTGAATCCCATAGGAATTTCTGTGGCAGTTTCCCCAGAACAGGAGCAGAATTTCTAGAACTGTGTGTGAAATATTTGTGTGTTACTCTTGCTCAGAGTTGAGTTCACACCAAGATGCCACAATTATCAGCTCTGTGTGGTGTTAGTTCTACTGAAGGAAATAAGCAGCAATTTGGAAATTAGTATTGAAAAGAGGTTTTTAAGATGAGGAAAAGGTGTAAAAGCTTGTTGTATTTATTAAATATGACCAGTAATTATGTGTATTGTGTACATTGGCCTTTTGTTATAGATTCTTGTCATGGAAATTGCATCCTATGGGGCTGGGCATTTTCAAGCCCAAAGTTGCTCACAGGCAGGTGAAAGAGAATTCTTTATCAGAGACATGATCTCCCCTGAAAGAAACTGCACATTCTGCTTTCTGTGTGATTAAATATTTTGCAAAATGATTTAATTTAAAGTTGAATTTGAAAGCAAACTGTCAGGTTTGTGCAGAGGTGCAGCAGACACCTGGGGAGGTGAGAGTAGTAAAAAAAAAAACAAAAAAACACAATAGAGGTTGAACAAGTGAAATTTCTGACACAAATGCTGATTTCTCACTCCTGGGTGTTGTGTTTACAACCAGGAGCAGGGCATGGGTGAGGAGCTGGAGTAGCACCAATCCTAGGGACAAACTCCAGCACTTGATGAAAAAATAATACAATCAATTAATAGATAATCAAGTGTTAATAATTGAAATGAACTTGGCAATGAGCGTTTTTAATATTTAAACATTATTCTGATAGATGAGAATGAATCACAGCATTGCCTGTCTGTCTGGAGGGATGCTGGGGAGAAATTCAAGTCTGCTCCTTGACACAGCAGATCTGAAACCCACTTGAAATCAGCTGATGTTTTGTGCTTCAGAAGAGGTTCAGCACTTATTTCCAATGGGTTGTCTCAATTTTTACAAGCATTCAGGGAAAAGAACATCAATATCTGCAATGAAATGCATTTGAAAGGAGTTGGGGGTTGCTTTTGGTGGGTTTTTGTTTTTTTTTTTTGGTTGGTGTTGTTGGTTTGGTTGGGGNTTTTTGTGTTTTTTATTGGATTTTTTTTTTGTTTGGTTTGGATTTTTTGTTTGTTTTCTCTGGGTTTTTTGGGTGGAGTTTTGGGGGTTTTTTGGGTTTTTTGTTTCTTTTGTTTTTTTTTTTTTTTGGGCAGCAGCAGAGCCTGTCCTTGGCGGTGACCCCAGGAGATTTTGGGGTACCCTGCCCACGCTCCAGCTCTGCTGGGCCAGGCTCAGGTGCCTGATCCATGGCAGTGCATGGAATATTCTTCCAACTCTGGCTGTTTGTGCCAGGATGATCCAGGCTGGCAGTGACACTGAAATCTGAAAGGAAAGAAAAGCAAACCTGCATCAAGTTGCTCCTTCAGGTGTAGGAATGGAATAGCTGAAAGATGAATTTCCAAAGTGATGACTCTTGATTATTCCAGTTATTTCTCCAAAGGCTCTTCAGCACATGTTCATTTGAAATTAGTTTTCTGGCAGTATTTCAGTTCTATAAATTGCTTCAACTAACACTGCAATAAAAAACTGGAGCATTGGAATGTTGTTATGTATTTTATTCATCAAACCTGAATGCAGGTGTTAGAATTCCTCACTGGCCTGGATTTTTTGCTAAAGGCAAAATTCAATTGGAAAATTCAATTGGTACCAGGTCAGCAAAGGAAGCAGAGCATAAACTACATGAGATTATCTTGGAATAAGGAGTAAAGAAGATTCTGGATTTATGCATGCATGACATTTCCAGATAATTTTAACCTCATAAATTCATAGCCATTATTATATTTCAGTCTTGAAACTCAAAGATTTTCCAACTCCTTAAGAAAACCTGTTTCTGTTGTCCTTGTCCCCTTTTTCCAGTTCACCTTTCAACTCTAAATGCAATAATTTATTGGCAGCACTTTGGATTGCAGTAGTTCGTGCTTTATTCTGAGGCTCTGTAAAAAGGACTGGGATAAAAATTTGGACTCAGGAGAGAATCCAGAGGTTTTTGTCCATCTCATGGGGAGCAGCTCTGCACTCCTTGGAGAGTTGCTCTTGAAATATTTATAGGAAGAGGTGATTGAAATAGTTTGGAAATATGGAGTGTGGCAAAGGGGAAAGGGATCTGAATCTCTGGAAAAAAAATTCTTTATTAAATGGTATGCAGTTTTGTGTTCCTTGTTTTCCCTCCTGACCTGTTTTAATCTTGTTTTAATTTTGTTTTAATTTGGTTTTTTGGTTGGAGGGATGTGTGGTAGTGGAAGTGAGTGTTTGTCAGACAATAAACTGTAATGACAGTGATTTACATTCACAAAAGGTAATTCAGCTGGGAAAAACTCAGCAAGTCTAATAAACGCTTCCACGGGAGGATTTTCCTCTCAGGTTCTTGAGGGGAAACACACAAACCACAAAAAGAAAACACAAAACCCACTGTGGGATTTTCAGATTACCCCTGGGGGTTGGGCTCACAGGTTGCTGGTGGCATTAACATGAGCAGAGCATCCAAATCCTGGAAATATTTCTGTCATGTCAGATACCTGCAGGAGCCAGGGCTCTGCAGTTCCTGCAGGGCTGGGGGCTTTGTGCCTGCTCTGGGCTTCCAGCCTGCTCAGTCCCAGTTTGAAATGAGCTCTGCTGGGTGCAAGCCCTGAAACTGGGAGGGAAATAGAAATGAGGGGATGTGTCCTGTGCTCTGCTCTGGATGGGGTGTGATGCTCACACAGCTTTCACTGCTCCTGTACAAAGTCACCCCTGTCTGTCTGCTCTGGGCATGTCCTCTGTCCCAGCTGCTCTGCCTGCTGCCGTCCATGTCCTTTCGGACAGATTTATGTCACACCCCATCCCTGCGCCATGACCAGTACCACAGGAAACAATGAAGGAAGCAGATGCACATTATTTCTTAATTATAGTTATTTTATTACCATCTATAAATAATTTATCTTTTCCCCCCTCCAAAACCAGGTTCCTATTTGTTTTCCTTTTTTCCTTTTCTTGTTGTTACTCTAATGGGCTGTCTCAGCTCCACAGCCATCAGAAATCTGAGCTTGATGAGGCTGCTATGAAACATGTAAAGATTTAAATTATAAACTCAGAGGGAGAAAACCAGTGATGCATGATCAGTTGAAAGTTTTAAACATAACAGTCGTATTTTTCATCTGCATGTACAGAAATGGCTTATGTCAACTGTAATGTGATTTTTAATACATATTAATAGAGTCTGTTGCGGTGTGGATGGTTTGAACACCTTTTGGCAGATGGCTGTGGTATTAGAGAATGCACAGTATAAATTAGTCATTTAGGGAAAGAAAACAATGCTGGGGTGCTAACACTGACTCTGCTCAGAGCTGCAGTTCCAGCACATCACTCCTGCCACCAGAAAGATTAGAAGCGGGATTAAATTTGCCAGGGAAACAAAATAAATGAGCAGATAAATTCCTGAGTCAGAAAGGAGCTCACTGCTTTCCCAGCTGGTTCACATCCCTGCTGTGTATCTGTCCTTTAGCTCCTGTCCCTGTAGAGGTCAGGAGGTGCCAGGCCAGGGTTGGGGCTCAGCTCATGCCCAGCAGGGCTGGAGTGCAGCAGCTTCCCCCCATGGAGCCAGGGCTGGGAGGTTCAGGTGTGATGGATGGGATGGGAGGGATGGAGCAGCTCTGCTGGGAGGATAGGATTGAGAACTGGGATTGCTCAGCCTGGAGAAGGCTTTGGGGTGCCCTAATTGTGCCTTTCAGTGCCTGAATGAGCTCCAAGAGAGCTGGAGAAGGACTTTTGCAAGGGCCTGAAGGGGCAGGAATTACTTCAGACTGAAAGAGAGTAGGTTTAGATGGGACATTAGGAAAAAATCTTCCTGGGGAGGCCCTGGCACAGGTGCCCAGAGCAGCTGTGGCTGCTCCTGGATCCCTGGAATGTTGGGACATTGGTTTGGAGCACCTGGGACAGTGGAAGTGTCAAACAAAATGCATTTAAGGTCCCTCCCAGCCCAAACCCTCCTGTGATTCTCTGTGGAAGGCACTAACCAGTGTCTTAAAACTGATATAAGATGTGACAGGAGCTGATGGCTGAGCATCATCTCCTTTTTATTTTGTGCTGTTCAGAGAACAGAATTAGCCAGTGATGAATCCCTGAGTCCTGTAAGTGTATTCCACTTTCCAGGTAGTGGCCTGACAAATGGCAGAGATTTTGTAGGAAATCACTTTAGCAAACGCTGAAGGGCACTCATCTCTGAGCCAGAGTGCAGCAGCTGCTTGGGCAATTTATTGCTGTGCTCACATTCCAGATCGAGCACTTGTTTGTAATCACTGTGCCTGGGAACCCTGGCATGGCTGGGGGGAGCCTGGGAAGAGATGTTTCAAAGCAATCTGCATTTTCTGCCTTGAAAATCTTCGGAGCCGTGAGGAATGAGAATTCCTTGAGTTTCCAGCAGGAGAGGCAGTGGCTTTTGGCTGGATCAGGATGATTGTCAGGATGCTCGATGAGCTTTGTGCAGAGGAGAGTTTTTAGAACATGTGTGTGCAGTGAGAGCTCACTGTGCTGGCTGGGCACGCTGCTCCACAGGCAGCCTGGGCTTGGAAGGCACCCTAAAACCAGCCCAGTGCCATCCCTGTCACCTCCCACTGTCCCTGGCTGCTCCAACCTGGCCTGTGTTTAAAATCCATGGAATATTGAGGAATGGCTGTGTTAGGAGGGTAAAAAAGGGGCACTGAGAGTGCTGGGGGGGTTGGTGTGGTTGGAGGGAGCAGGGAGGGGATGTCATGTCCATGATAAAACAGCAGCCCAGGCGAGAGGGATTTTTGCATTTTGTTTCTTGGAGCTCTTCATGTCCTCTCTTGCACCTTCAGAGCCCTGTTGTGAGTCTGGATTGCTGAGCCTTGGAGCATCTCAGTGTTCCCAGACACCCAGCTGCAGTTAGGGCTGATCATCTCTACATGGAGCTCACCACTTTGAATGCCGCTCCATGGCAAAGCCAAAGTGGAAACAAATTCTAGTGCAGATTGTGGAAATCCGTAAAATCAGAAAGGTTTTGTGAAAGCTGCAAAAAAACACACCTCAGAGACAGAACTGCAATTAGAGCTAAGCAGAAAGAATAAGAGATATCAGCAGAAAAGTTATAGGAGATGCAAAAAGCAAGGACAGATAGAACAATGGTCTGTGTATTAAAGCTTGGCTAGATTAACTCTCTAAACTGCAGAAAATTATATCTAGCAAAATATTAGGGAGGTCTAAGCTTAATAATGGAGCTCTGTGCATTGTATTTTAAGGCTTACAAGCAGGTATTGTATTCAAAACAAACAAGCATTGTTTTAACTAAAGGTACATGTATTTACAGTGGTTGGATGGAACTGCTGTCAATGTGTTTTTGCTTTTTGTGATTGGTCAAAATACTTTCAAAGTGCACTGTAACATGACATTCTATGATGTGAGCTGCTGGCACCTTCCCATTGTCCTAACCATGAAATGAGACTGATGCTAGGGAGGAAAATAAAAATAATAATAAAGCAGCTGGAGACACATTCCACAGCAGTCCCGTCCCATTTGTGATTCTGTACATAAACCATGACCAGCATTAGGGATCACAAAATGTGAGCAAACTGCCTCCTTTTACTGGACAGTGTTCTCTGGGAAGGGAGCTGTGCTCCAGACCTTTGGAAGGAGCTTGGTGGGGTGAGGTGGTGGCTGATGTGAGCGCACAATGTGAGGCTGACAGGTTGGCACTGTGCTCTGACACGTCGTGTCAGGGAGCCCAAAGGAGCTCCAGCGCTTTGCTGGAGGTGCAGCCACTGCAGATGGAGTGAGATGTAATTTACTGAGCTACTTGTTAATTCTGAGAGGTGAGGAAATCTCCTGGGCATATAATTACCACAAATGTTTGCTTGACTCTACCACATGGCTTGACATTATACTCCACAAGTTTGTACCTCACTGAAATGATGCTATTAGGCTGCAAAATATTAAAGAAGTATGGATGAGACTAAAGGCATTTTAAAAATGCTTTCTACGCCTTGGAATTACAAGCATTCATCCCATCTCCTGCTGATTACACACTTTGTAATAGCTATTGTTTCCACGGCTGGGGTTTAATTTTCCCCATCATGTTGGCAGCGCTGGTGATCTCAATAACAATCCTCCCAGCAAGGCCAGCAGGGAGCAGCCTGAGTGACAGATATTTGAAGCATTTTTGTGGTTCAGGATTAGTGAAACGTTCCCAGGCAGACCTGTTGGAGTGGGTGATGTGTGGGATCCTGGCTCTGTCACCTGTAGGGGAGCTGGGGTGGCTTTGGGGTCAGGTTGGTGTCACTCCTCCCTGCAGGTGACACTTCAGCCTGTGATCCCTGTGGAGCCTGGGGCAGAGAAGTGCCAGATTTCCGATTAAATTAAAACCACACTCACTGCTCATGGCTGAATTGCTGCTCAGGGGCTTTTCAGTGAATGACACAGGTCAGCCCCAGAGTGCTGATACGTGTTTGAGCTGGACATTTGGGGTGTAGGGGTCACCAGCAGGTGCTGGGTGAGGCTCTGGGACATGTTCTGCAGCACCATTTCCGTCTGCACAGCAATTACTGAATCACTGAGCTTGGAAAAGCCCTCCAGGATCATCCAGGCTGTGCCCCATCCCCACCCCGTCCCCAGCCCAGAGCACTCAGTGCCACCTCCAGGTGACACCTGCAGGGATGGATGCTCCAAATCCCCCTGGGCAGCCCCTGCCAGTGCTTCTAACAACAGATGAGCCACACTTTGCACCAGTCTGGACATTTTCTGGAGTCCTGGATCGTCCCTTTGAACAGGGAGAAGTGGTGCTAAAGACAACATCCAGCTCCTGGGATGGTTTCTCCTCACCTACAGATTCCTTCCAGCAGCCCTGGAGCTGATTTTGCACTGAGAGCCACTCCCAGACGCTTGGGATGCCCAAACTTGTCCTGGATTATAGAAGCTTAAAGTATTTGTTGAAAACACTGATTTCTTTGAGTGTGAAAGTGTTTTCCCTTGTGCCCAACAAGCTTTGTGAGCCCATTTCAACATTAGCCAAGTTGGGAATGAAAACAGCTTTCCCTCCAGTAAAGCCAAAGTTGCAGAATTAGAAATGCTGTTATTACAAAAGAAATTAGACAAAATTAGCAAACAGAAACTTCATGTGCACCTGGATTAGGAGCTGCTGAAGGCGTTACCTCCAAAGAGGAATCTTGTTTGTCTTTGCTTTGGTGAGTTCAGCCTGACAGTGCTCGGATTTTGGAGATGTCTCTTGGGGGTGGAAGCCCACCTGGAGATTTCACTCTTTATTTTTTAATTTCCATAATGCAAGAAGCATTTTAGACCAGCTCTCTCTCTGATTCCTGCACTGATTCAGGGCATCTGGGTGTGTTTTTATTTACCTGCCTGGTGCCCAGGAGTGTGCCAGTGATCTTGGTTTATGGTGAATGGATCTGAGGAAATGGGGACGCTGCTGTGGTCTGCTCCTCTCAGGAAACACACAGCATTGTGATGTTTATAAACATGTAAATCACATTAATAAATCCCCCCAGAAGGATTTTCCTGAGGTGGTTAACACAGAGTGGCCCCAGCCCCGTTTTTCTTCACCAGTTGCTTCTGTTACTGGAAAGGCAGCGAGCTGTTGTGGTGCATGAGTGGAATTTGACAGGTTTCCCATGGAAACAGAAGATCAGATTTTTATTTCTTCTTTGCCAGCGAAGCTGATGTCAGTCAGGAGCATCTGTGCTGTCCTCAGAGGATACACCCCGGTGCAGACTGGAGTGAGGGAGGGCTGAGCCCTCCTGTGCCCTGAATAATTTGTAGTCTTTTCTGCCTTATTGTATCTTATTTATATATATATTTTAAAAATTGCTTGGTGATATGGTACTAGTATTTCTTTTTGAAATAAATTCCCGCTGTGGCTCCAGCCTGGGGAGTTCAGGCAGGTTTGAAATACTCTCAAATGCAGATTTTGCTGCTTTGCTCTCTGATCCCCCCAGACTTCCACTGCCACTGCAGGGTCCCCAGTTCCCTGCTCAGGGCTTTGAGACCCAGACTCTTTCATTTCTTCCCCAGTGCTGTTCCAGCCTCACAAACTCTCCCGAGTCCCTGTGCTGCCTGTCTCTGCACAGCACTGATCCCAGCTCGGCTGCATTCCCAGATTTTGCCAGAACCATCCTTCTCCCAGGATCTGTTCCCTGGCTCGTGGATGTGGAACAGCAGCTGCTGCTGCCCCAGCCTGGTTTGGTGCCTGCTCTCATTTCCTTATGTGCTCCTCTTGCTGCCTCCTTTTCCCTTTCTCCCTCTCTCCATCTCCATTTTTCACACCCCACATCCTGTGCTGCTGCTGCTCAGCACTTTTATCCCTTCAGCCTCATGGAGCCATGGAGTGGTTTGGGCTTGGAAGGGATTTAAAAGCTCATCCACCCATCCATGGCAGGGACACCTCCCACTGTCCCAGGTGCTCCAGCCCCAATGTCCAGCCTGGCCTGGGACATTCCAGGGATCCAGGGGCAGCCCCAGCTGCTCTGGGCACCCTGTGCCAGCCCTGCCCGCCCTCACATCCCTTGTTGCTTACCCTGAGTGTCTGTACCAGCTGTTGAAACAGCTTTGCTCCAAAATCTCTGCATTTTTTGTTCCCCTTTTCTACCTCCAGTGCCAAACTGGCTCTAATGAAGAGTTGTGTTTTTGTTTTGTTTTGTTTTGTTTTTTTCACACTAACTTGGCTCTGCTGTTTCCAGTATGGAAATAGGTGGGAATCTCAGTCACACCTGGACCAGGTGAAAAGGAGTCAAGGCACATCTGCTTTATGAAAATCAGTTGGAGCTTTTCCCCAAGCAAGTCAAGCCTTTACTGGCATTGGGTCGATCCTTGCCTTTAATGCTGTTCCCAGGGTTACCTGCTGGGAGGAACAGAGGGAACAATTCTGTGCACACCAATGGCAGAGTAAACCAAATTTTTCCCTCATCCTGGCTGGGAAATACCATAAAGCATCCCAAAGGCATTGCTGGACCTGGTTGCTGACTAGGAAGAAATTCTGGGAGCAGTAAATGTGTAAGAAACCTGTTTGAAATCCTTATTTCTCAAGAATTCTCTCATTCACGTCATGAAATTCACCTCCATTTCCTGCCTCTGTGTGAACCTGCTTGGTATGGGTTCTGATATCATTTACCTGATCTGCTCCTCTGTAACTGGTGGGAGAGAAGGAAAAAAATCCCCAAAAATCTCTTTATGAAGTGCTCTGCCAATTTACCATGCCATAAAAGAGATATGTCATAGTTAGTACTAACGTCTAATTATGTAAATGACATAATTTAATAATCATTATTAAATCCCAGCAAGTTTTATTTCTTTTCCTTATTGTTGATGGTTGTCCTTGATAGGAAAATGTCGTGATGCCTATCATAAAAAATTAATTTTTGTGGGGCTTTCACACCATTGCAGGGGCTTGGAGTGCAGGCAGAGGCGGAGGCTGATTCCCCTTATCTTTGCAAGAACAAATGTTGTCCACAAGGAAAGCAGGGAGGGGAGAGAAAACTCTCACAGCAGCAAATATTTAATTAAAAAAGCTGCTTGGGCCAACTAGTTGTGGCAGCAGCTGCTTAAACAGAGATCTGTCCTCTAAATAACTTCAGCTAAATAAAGGGAGGAAAATGAGAGCGGAGGGGAAAGCTCCAAGGGTTTGTGCTGTAATTGCAGGAGTGGGTTTCAGTTTTTGCCCTTTGGTGTCTTCATGAGCTCCTTCTCTGCCTGTCTGGAAAAGAAGGATGCTTCAAGCTCTGGCAGTTCTGCAGAGAGGAGAGTGCCAAGAAATCCAGTGCATCACCTGCTGTCTGGATTTGAGGTGTTCAGGGTCTCATGAGGAAGGCTTTTCTGCGATGTACAATAAAACAGAGCTTGGTAGGTGCAGAATTAGCTCTTTTCTAGCCTCAGGGAGCTGCCCCAGCCATGGGGAGTTTTCTGCATTTAATATCAGACTCCTGGAGTTCCCTTTGCACCTTCTGGATCTGCCACGTTGGGACTTGCACTTCTAAAGGGCTCCTGCCGTTTATTTAGCATGAACTGTTATTCATAATAACACAATCCCATTTTTAGGGATTTATCAGAGCATCCCACAGGCTCCCAGCTGCAGCTCAGTGCCACAGTAAATGTTTGGTTGGGCTGGGCAGGGTAAAGGAATGTGAGGTGGCAGTGTCAGGAGAGCTCTTTGAAATGCTCAGATCCATCAGGAGTGGATCCATGAGTCTTTTCTCTTTCTGGGGACATTTCTTCTTGAAGGGAAGCATGAAGGAGAAGCAGTGAAGTCAGAGGTATTTGAGAGACAAACGTCTGGAGGGCTTTGACTCCTCTCTGATATTTTTAGGGGTTTTTAGCCAGTTTCTGCTTTGTCTTTGTAAGGAACATAATTTGGTTTTATGAGATACTGATTAGAGGTCATTAAGTTTATCCATGGTGTTACACAAGTGAGATATAAACAATTTGACCATCAGTATTGACAATTTCTTCTTCATTTATTATTTTTTAAGAAGTCAGAGCAAAGTCTGCGGTGCTGTAGAAGCTCTGGATGGAGTCTGTAACATCTGTAACACAAATTTCATGCATGTGGCATGGGAATCACTTCTCCCACTGTGCAAATCATTGATTAGAGCCACACTTGGAGCAAAAAGCCACCCTTGTTCTGAAGAACTTGGTGATGTGGACACAGTGGGAGTGAAATCCTGGTTCTGCCTGCTTGACATTCAACATGAATGCAGCTGCACATAGCTTCAGCAGGTTTTAATATTTCAGGCAGAACGTCCCACTCCTGATGTTTACTTGCTGTACTTCTAATTTGGCTTTATTTGCTTTAATTTCCACCAAGGTGGAGTGTTTTTTTTGTTTTGGTTTGTTTTTGTTTTTGGTTTTTGTTTTTTGTTTTTTGTTTTTTGTTTTTGTTTTGTTTTGGTTTGGTTTGGTTTGGATTGGTTTGGTTTGGTTGGTTTGTTTGTTTGTTTGTTTTGGTTTGGTTTTTTTTGTTTGTTTGTTTGGGTTTTTTTGGGGGTTTTTTTTGTTTTTTTCCCATAACTGGGTAATGGTGGGTTTGTGCTCAGTGTTCAGAAAGTCATGGGGAACCAGCAGCAGCTCCAGCTTTTGAAAAAAGATTTTGTATTCAGTGGTGGGGTTTAGGTGAGTGGATTTTGCTGTTGCCATGGAGAGCAAAAACCAAAACTAAAGGAAAAGCAGGCACCTAAATTACCTAAATTATTGGGCACTTCCTCTGGGTTGTTTCTAAACCTTCTTGTGCCCTTGGGAAATACTTTACCACCCCTCAAGAGCAGAGGGAATAAATTTAGTTTTGCCCAATTTCCTTCAGAACATTTTTTCCCTGGGTGCTGGGTAAGCAGGTAAATCACATTTTTCCAAGCAATCACATTTTTCCAAGCAATCACATTTTTCCAAGGCTTTTAGGCTGTTTGAACAGTGTGTTTTGCTTGTGTTGCTTCCTCATTGTTTTCTTCTCAGCCACCTAGCTGGAGTCAAATTGTATCTCTAAAGATCAACTGTGCCTCGAAATACACCCCAGGCTTGTGATGTGCCTGATGAAACTTCTCCTGCCATCACCTGCAGGCGCTGCAGCTCCTCTCTGCATCCTGCCAGTGCTGAGAGGGATGATGAATTGCATCCTGAGGAGGCTGGAGCAGAATTACAGAGTCTCTTCCCTTTCTTTCACAGCCACAGAAGATATATTCAATGTATTGTCAGCCAGCTGTCTTCAGTGTGGTTGATGGATGTTTTGATTTAGTGCCTTGGAAAAAAAAAAATATAAAAAGGTATTAATGGAGAAAAGCAACTGTTGCAGCTAGAAAATCATTGGTATTTGGAGTGTTTTGAATGATGCTTTTTCCTTACAATGGTAAAACTACCAGAGCAACTGCAGAAAATTGTTGCTGTACTCAGAAATAATCCTCACCTTATCAACAACGTGATTTTCCTGAAAGCTTTGCCAAAAAACATTTCCATTAACAGAAGCCATAGGAAATAAATGATGACCAGATAAATTGCAGCATTTTGTTACTAAGGAGAATGTCTCAGGCACTCCTGGTAGGATTCTGAGCTCTTTCCTTCCCAGAGATCCTGACAAAAATTGGTCCCATCTTCCTCATGAGTCTCTAAGAATGAGCTCCTAAAAAATGCCGGTGAAACAAGAGAGTCTCCCCTGGGTGGGCTGGGCTGCTGAATGTCTGCTTTTATTTCAGTTTATTGGGGGTTTGGTTGAGCTGTGAAGTTCTTAATGGAAAAAGGAAGTTGTTGTAGATTCCTGGTGAAATCAAAGAAAGTAGAAAATGCAGAATCAGGATGAATTATCTCTAATGCCACCCTGTTTGCTCAGGCTCTCAGATTCCTGATGCACAAACTGGGCCAAATCCTACAGTTCTTGCCATGAACCAATTCCCGTGGTGGCACTGCCTTGGCAGACTGTAAGTGCCACTGGATTTTCCTGTGGAATCAGACCAAGATTCCCAGCCTGAGAGATGCTGCTCCCTGTGCAGACAGGCACATCAGGATTTCAGAGTGCTGTGGCTGCCTCTTCACTTGGACCCTTAAACACTTCCATGCAGTGTCTGTGTGAAATCACATTTCACTTGATTTTTTTTTTTGAAGTAATCCCTTGTATCTCTGGCAATGTAGAAAATGCTGGAAGCTTAATGGCCTTGACTTATTGGGAAAAGTGTGGGGAGATTCTCCAGGAAGCTGAAAGGGCTGATCTCTGTTGTGACACAGAAGGAGAATCAGAGGCAGGCAGTGCTTGCTGAGAACTCCTCGTGGGCACCAGTCACTGGCTGCAATTTAAATGAGGAACACGCAGTGTCCCAGGGACTTTCCCTGCTGTTGTGCTGGGGTGCAGGGTAAAACTGAGAGAGGAGATCTGCTGCAGTTTGGGGTCAGTTTTTCTTGGGGTTTAGGATTTTGTGTGTGAAGCCCGCCAGGATTTTTTCTCTCGAATGCACTGAGCATCTCCCGAGTTCTTGGGGCAGAAAAGCTATGTGAGTGTGTGTTTTTCCTGGCACAGGGAGCTCAGATTTGGGGGTTTTGATGCCTGACTATTGCCAGTGTTGTACATCATGGCTGAGCTCCCCTGCCTGGGATGCAGCAGGAAAAAAGATCCTCAGTGGATGGAGTGGGACTAAGAGCTGCTTTCTGCTGTTTGTAGAGGTGATTCACCTGCAGTTAAATCTCCTTTTCGCCTGTTCCTGTTGTCACCTCGTTATCAGCACAGGGATCCCTCCAGCAAACACAACCCAGTGAGAATCACCAAGCCCAAGTGGAGCCCTCAGTGCCCTGCAGTGGTTTCTGCCTTTGCCAGGTGATTTTCCTGGCACTGGGATGGTTCCTGTGCCTGGCATGGAGCCCATCAGGGGCTGGGTGTGCAAATTTTCCCCCTCCTTCAGTACCTGAGAGAGTGCAGGGCTCCTCCCATGGCAGAATCCCTTTGGCTGTGCCTTGGCAGTGAGTTCTGTGCTGTTCTCCCCGAGCTTTCTGCTGAGTGAACAATCTCAGAGCTCTGCCTGGCACATCCCTGCCCAGTTCCCAGCCTGCAGAGCTCTCCTGGCTTTGTGTGTGCCAAGGATGGCTCAGAGTGGCTGTGCCATGTGCTGGGCTCCAGGACAGCCATTCAAGGAGGTGTTGCTTTACTTTAACTCCTGTTTATTTGTATTAACAGGAGAAAGCACACGATTTCCCCCATTATTATGTGTTTTGAAAGAGGCAGGATGAACGTGCAAAAGCAGCAGGCACCTTTGCAAATTCGTGTTGAAATTTCGGAGAATTTGCATCACCTCTGCTGGCAGAGGCTGTCATTGGCAGTCTCATCTGAGCACAAACTGCAGCTCCTTTCCTTTC
>PYHW01010591.1:1559030-1572896 GCA_013186435.1 Turdus rufiventris | reverse complement strand
ATCCATCCTGGAGCAAGAATCCCATATTCCCTCCATCCTGGAGCAAGGCAGTTTTGCCAAGACCAGTGAAGTGCCCAAATAACAGTTTTGTTGACATTATTTTTTCTCTTGAAACAAAAAAAGAAAGGTACATCTGCCACCTAAATGCATTGTCATTTCCAGCTCTCTGGAAAATCAGTTTAGGCAAATTTCATTGCCTCTGAGAATTGCAGGTACGGGAGCTGTGACAATTCCTTCAGCACTCATCAAAATCACCTCCAAGAAGCACCAAACTAGAAATGGCTCTATGGCAAGGAGGAACTCAAAGGAATCATCTCAGTTTCCTCTGGTTCAGCCCTGGTGGAGGGTGGGAGAAGCTTTGTGGATCTTTCCAAAGCAGCAATTCCACCAGAAACCTTTGCAGACCTCCAGGTCCTGGCAGGGTGTGCCCTTCCCAGATTCTGTCTGTCACTGTCCTTGCTGCCAGCTCTGTGCTCTTGTCTCCTGTCACAGCCAGCTGGCCAAAAGCAGAGGGTGAGGAAGGAGAGATGTGCCTGAGAGGCAGCACGAGGCAGGGGAGCACAGCGCTCATTCTGCCTTTCAGCTCTCTCCTCTTACATCCAGTTTTTCCTTTTATTTTCATAAAACTCTCGTGGTCCCCCATTTACCCCTGGTTAACAACAAAATGCTGTCCTGGTGCCTGCCCACTGTAACATTTATTTTATTTTTCAGTTTTAACTGGACTAAGGATGGGAAACCATTTGATTTATCATCTGACCCAAGGATAGTTGCATCTAACAACTCTGGAACTTTTGTGATCCAAAACCGAGGAATCATCAACAATTTCCAAGGGAAATACCGCTGCTTTGCATCCAACCTGCTGGGAACTGCCATGTCAGAAGAAATTGAGCTGATTGTTCCAAGTAAGGGCTTTGCTTTTGCTTTGAATTTGTAATTATTACTTTTATTATGAAGATGAGAATGGCCTTTCCTCACAATAAATGGGAAAGAACTAGTGGTGCATGGTAAAACATGAGTTGTTTGTTTTTCAGTGGACATTCAAAGAAAAAAAAAAAAGTTTATTTTCTCCTTGGAATGATTTAATTTAATTCCTGCTTTTGAGGACAGAAACCAAATCTGGATGCAGGATTTCAGACCACTGAACTATCAACTCCCACAGGTTATTACTGCAAAATAGCAATGGATGCAAATGTTTGAAAGCTCCAGGGGAAGTGATTTGATCAGCTGTGAGTTCATTAATCTGATGTCAGCAGCATTCAGAGTTTGGGATAAATACTGATGGGGAGAAGAGCAAAGCCTTGGAACTGAATGGAAAACAAGCTTAAAAATAAAGCAGGGAAAATTACTGATCCTAGAAATTAGTGCTTCCACTGTTAGCACGGAGGAAGGGCAGAGGGGGAAATGAGGCTTTAAGGACCAGGTTTGTAGAAGTGGGATGAAATTTATGGATAGAATCAAAGGATCATCAAGGTTGACAAAAAACTCTTAAAATCAAGTAGTGCAGCCCTTAACCCAGCCCAGCCAGGTTCAACATTCAACCATATCTCAAATCTGAAACAACTGGTTTGTGGCAATCATAGTTTAGAATGTGAGCACGCATTTTGATTCTAAATTCAGGACTGAAACACACAAAATGAGAAGAGGAAAATCAGAAGCAGAACCTTCCCAGTGGGAGTGGAAAGGACAAGAAACTTCCCCAGCTCCGAGGTGGAGCAGGGTGAGAACCTGAAGGAGGTTTTATTTTGCAGAGGTGGAGAAAAGCAGCAGGGCAGTGGGTTTTTTCAGATTAGATCCTGCATTTCCAAGCTCCTACGGTATTTTGTTATCAAATATCCGACAACTCCATGCTCAGGTGGAATCCATGTGGCAGGGGAAGCACCCACAGCCTTCTCAGCCCCTCAGTGACAGCAGGTGGCTGCTTTGGTACAAAGAAATCACATCTGGCACATCAGGGCAGATGAAATGGGCTATGAGAAACGTGAACAAACATTTTTGTGCTGCCTTCAGCACAGGAAATAATCCTGAGAAGCATTCAAGGCAGAGCCAGGGCTGGGAGAGCCGTGGTGCTGTGGGCACACTGAAAACAGGACACTGGGAGGGAGCTGCTGGGGATGCCACGTAAATGGATTTTATGAGTGCTCCTCATGAAAGACATGCTCCATTTTCCTTTTGCCCAGATTTATGGATTTCTTTTTCCCTTGGGAAATCTGTGCCATGTTGCAATGTGCTGCACGGTAATCCCTGATGCCAGGGCTTGGTGTCTGGGGAGGAATTAGCAGGATTCCAGGTGTTGCTCTGTGGTTTAGTCTCCACCACCTTGCAGTGTTTTAAGGGAAGGGCTTTCCAGAGCAGAGGAGAACTGCAGAAAGCTTTAGGACAGTAAGCTGAGGTTTATTGAAGTGTTGGCTCCACAGGTAGGACAGGGCAGCTGGAATTTCAGACAACAGGGATGCAGCTAAAATTCAGACAGGACAGCTTTTCACTGTGGGGTTAATACAACTTCTCTTCATAATATCACAAACTCACTACATATGAGAGAAATTAAAGTGCTCATGTTTGTACCTCCAGCAGCAGAATATTCTGATACTCCACTGCTGCTGAACTAAAAAAGATGCTTAAGATGCAAAACAAGGAGTTGATGTCTGTATTTGGGATTATTGAATCTGTATTCAGAGATTTTTTTTTTTTTTTGCTTTTAATGAAAAACGGTCTAGAGTAGCTTAAGTAGATATTAAATATATTGGGAGTGGATGGCAACAAATTTATGGAGAGGTTACAAATGTGGCTGTTATCAAAAGCAAGAGGAATTTTAGTGCTAATATATGCAAAGTCCTAAACCCAGCAAAAAACATCCGTGGTACAGATAATTAGAGGGATTTATCCATCTCACACATCTTTTAAAGCACATTTGCTGTTATTGGAACTCTCCTACCATCAGTTCTTTCATTTACGGGTGCAATGTAGAAGCTGCAAATTAAATCAGGATTCAGAGAGGAGTAGAAGCACCTTTGATTTTCTGAAGTGCTGGATGCTCTACAAGTGTGCACAGAGCTGCTGTAAACCAGGGCCAGCCCCGGAGGGGCTGGGGATGAATTCCCTGCCTTGACCTCCAGGTTTGGAAGCAGGGGCTGGTAGATGTGAGATCCTCTGTGCATTCAGGGTGCAGAGGTGGCAGAGCTGTGCCAGTGCATTCAGGTCAGTGTAAAACTCCTTGGCAAAGTCACCGTGCCAGGCAAGGGAAGAAAACCCCAGCCAGGCAGAGCAGGGCAGTTCTTTCATAAATTACATTTCCACCGCAGAAGCAGAATAGTGGGTTTGTAAGGCTGCTGCTGAAAAGGAGAACAAAAGACTGTTTACTCACAGTAGTCATTCCAGGGAGGCAATAGAAATGTCAGCAGAAATGATCATTAAATCTCACCTACATAATGAAAATAGCCCAGCTCCCCTATGTGGGATGGCATTAAGGAGAGGGGGAAGAATGGGCTCTGAGGGTCTCGATGTGTTTGCAGCACTAACAAAGGCCAGATTGTTACAAGAGACATTCAGCATGAAGATGAATTTAAATGGTGAGAACACAGACTTCAGCTCCCCTCCTCCAGCATTTCGGGAATCTGCTGCTTGAATTAGTGAGCAGGCCCAATGCCAGAGGAAGGAGAAGAAGTACAGTTTAAACTTCTTTAATTAACTGTGCTGTAAAAGACTCTTCATGGCAGACTGAGTTAAGATTTATGCTCGGTATTTCTAAAGCTGCTGCTCCAAAAGACCAGAGATCTGAGGATGGAAATATTGGCTGAGTGTAAAATATTCCCGTGGCTGTGCTCTGCCAGTGATGGTCGTGCAAGAATTCCCAAAGAAAGCCAGACCTGAGTTAACATTCAAACACCCAGGTGTGAATATCCTGAAATCAGTAAAAGATACTGAGCTGGTAGTGAAGTAGGAAGTCTCAGTTTTGTGAAGGCTTTGGGGTAGCTTTTATTGAAGAGAAAACAAAAGAGAAAAATTCACTGAGACTTTGCAGGTGATGGGAATGAAATTTAACCCTCTTTCCTCCAGTGACCTGTACCTGTGGCAGCTTTTCTGGCCACCTAAATCATTGGGCTGGCTCTGATTCTTGCCTGTGGCCATCACTTTGAAGATGGTAACAGAGATTCAGACAGAAAAAAGCTGTCACTGATTCCATTCCACGTCCTCAGGAGAGACTGGAGTCCCAGCCACGCTCTTCTGACAGCCAGGCTTTGCTAACTTTTTCAATTTAAGGCAGTAATTAAAAAAATCCATAAACAAACAGGGTCATATCTCATAAACAGTTCAAAGGCTGCAATGGAAATTACAGATTTAACTACTGCTCCTGCTCCATGGATCAGAATATCAATTGAGGCACGGGGATGAGCCCTGGAAGCTTCCCAAGCTTCACTCAGGGCAGCTCAACATCAGGGATTGCAAGTTGTGGTTAAGATTCCTGAAAATGTTGGGCTGTATGCTGTACAAGATACAGATCTGCATGAAAACTCAAAATTAAAACCTAATTTAAGTGTCTAAGGAGCTGGAAATTTTGAGGTTATAGAAATTCCTTGACTGTTTCTGCTTTGCCTCACTTTTATATCCTTTAAGGGTTTATTTGCAAGGGAAAATATGGAACTGTCCAGGATGGATCAGGTTCAACTCTCCTTTATCCCAGGGTATCTTCAGTAGAATCCACAGGGAAGGTTATAAAATCAGATCTGGGTTACAGTGATGCTTTTCTACAATAATTTCACAATGTATTTGCTAACTGCTGATTTACCACCCTGAATTCACTCCCATTTTACACCTGATATTGGCAGAATCCAGACACTGGCATCTCAAGGACAGGTTATCTGGAGAGATGTTTTTCCTCTGTTCAATTTGCTCTACACTTGACCCCAAAACATGTAAAATACCCGATGGAGTGGGCTCCATTCTCACATAAACTGGAATTAATTGCCATAATTGATACAGGTTTGGTGTGAAGTCACTGTAATCAGCAGTAGGACAAAAACTGAGCTGTGGGACAAAAACTGAGCTCTAGGACAAGGTGTCCTGAATGGATCCCTGAGTAAATCTGGAGCAGTGTTGGGGTCTCTATTTCTGCTAAACTCAAATTAAACCTTTCTATTGCACTGTATTGGTCTCCCTCCTGTTTGCTTAAGTTGAGAAATTACATTTTCTGAAGGGATAAAGAGGAGAGACTCAGGCTCCTCTCTGGATTTTCTCCCAGCCCCCCAAATTTGCCAGTGGCGCTTCAGCCTGGTCTCAAGCACAGCTCAGTCATTAAACTTTGAGTCACCCCAGGGATTAAGCAGATCCTGGCTCCTTGCACAAATGACCCTGGCCACTGATAATCTGCCATTTCCATGGTTCACAGACTGTCAGAGCAATTCAATTCTGGTTTTTGAGTGCAGCCTTGTCAGGAAAAAACCCTTGGTCAGTGAAGCCTTTCCCAGGAGCATTTGAAGAGTTGTCCCAGAGGGATTTTAGAAGATTCTCCATAACTGGAGTTGGGAGTGAAGTGTCCATCTTCCCCATGGCTGTTCCACTGTCAGAATGTGGTGAGAGCCCTCCTGGCCTTTCTCAGAGTCCCTGAATCCCTCTGCTCTGCCCTGTGCTCTGTGGGGAGCAGCCCCTGGAGCTGTGCTGGATTCTCTGTCCCCTCTCATCCCATCCTGAGTGGGGGATCTCATTGAATAATGACCTGACAGTTCAGTGCTGTCACTGAGAAACATCAGCTGGACCTTTCAGTGTGCTGCACTGACCTCTGTACAACATTAAACACTTCCATGGCACCATTTATTTTGGGTGATGGTGTGGAGCTCAACTCAGATGGTTTCTGTGATCGGCCACAAGTCAGTGGTGATTGATTCTGGAATAGCCTCTAATTTTTGCAGGAGCTCTGCAAAAAAACCAAAATATTCCTGCATAGGCATCCCGAAGATTGATGTGCAAAAGGCAAAGTCTAATGCGACAGAAGCTTTTTATTTTTAATAAATCTGAATTCAGAAGCAGGTATTTTTTTAGTCTTTCAGACCAGTGGGACCCCAGAATAAAAATTATGCTTGTCAGAAGGCTTGGCTCAGGAATTTATCATGAGTTTTCATCTCTTGTAAAGCTTCAAGGATTAAACTATTCAAATTTATCTGTTATGAGGATGAAAATCAAAGTTTTTCAATGCTTTTCATGGTGAACTAAGAAAAAAAAAAAAAGAAAAAACAGCATGGAAAGACCCAAATGCCCTGATCACCTGTGGTGCAAGTACTTGTTGGAGGTGGAGGACATTTGGGGTCAAATTGCTGCTTCCCCCAGTGAAGTCCAGCTGCCAACATCTGGGCCCCACGCTGGAGATGAATGTTTGTGCTGCCAGCTAATGACACCAGGACTGTGGCTTGTCACTGTCTCCTGGTGGGACTCAGTACATTTCTGTATAATTCTGTAATTACTGGCCACAGAAATCCCCTGAGAAGCCCAGCTGGGATATCAGAAACCCAGATTTAGTCCTGCTAAATGAGGCAAAAAATGGGTTTGAACAAGGGGTTCCAATGTCCTAAATAAGTGGTTCCATATTAGTCCATTTGCTGATCTCATTAGTTTGGTCAGAAATCCCTTACCCTTCCCCTGATCCAGCTTATCTAAAGTTTTGTTGTGAGTGGCGTGCTTTGGGGAATAAATAAGCTTTAGATCAAGAAATTGGCTTTTTCTGGCTGGAAAATATTCCAGCTCTGCAGTCAGCAACTGTATTTCCCAGGGCTGGAGGAGTGCAGGTTACTGGAGGTACTGGATATGAATATGCAGCTCTTTTTTTTTAACCTGAAATTTCACCTACAGGGCGGGTGATGCTCATTAGCTGCATTTTGCCTCTCCTAAGAATTCCTAACCTATTAATAACCCTCCTGGAGATAAAATCTCTGCAGAGTCTGCATCCAGGCAATCAGCACTGGAGTGATTGCTTCTTTTCATGTTTACTAATGCTGAGAAGTGTCCTCAGAGCCCTGTCCCTGCATTTCTCCCCCTCTCCTTTGCTGCCCTGGGATGCTACAGATTCCCTGCTGGAGCACTGATGTCTCAAGGTGTGGAGCTGCTCTCAGAGGTGATGTTTGCTGTGCAAGCTTGGCTCTGCACAGCCAGGACCTTCTGCATCCTTTGCAGTTTAATTGCTGCTCATTTTGCTGCTTGCTGCTGGTCTGAAGCGAAACTTTGGCCAGTTTGGGCTTGCCTGAAATGAAAGCAGGAGGCGACGTCAGCTCAAACTGCTTTAGCTCAGTTCCTTCAAGGAGTGGCTCCATTTTTCAGCCTGGTTTCTCTGTGATCATCTCCTTTGTCTGGGGTGGGCTCCAGCCCAGCTCTGCTCCCCATTTTCCCACATGAGCTCCAGTGGCGTTTTGGGCATCCAAATTCACCCAGGTGTGCCAAGCACAGATCAGGCTTTGAACAAAATGCTGGCACCGGGTGCTGGGGGTGGTGAGACACTGATCCAGTCACAATTTAATTTGTGTTTAAGCTTTGTGCCAAGCCTGTCCCTGCACCCTGAGCCTGCAGGAATCCATGGCTGAGGAGGCAGCAGAGGCTTCACAGCCTTCCACCTCTGGAGATGGAGAAGAGCTGGGACAGCTCCAGGCACGAGCCTGGTGTCTGCCCTCACCTGCAGAACCTTGAGAGATGTTTTGTCCGAGCTTCCCAGAACATTCCACAGTGCCAGGCTGGTTCCTGATCTCCTGGGAGCAGCTGGGGCTCTGTCAGTGCTCAGCCCTCTGTACCAGGCTTGTCCTTGGGGACCCTGTGGCCTTGAGTGGTCCCTTCCAGACAGCACAAAGGAGTTAAAGAAAGTGTTTGAAAGGAGCTGTGTTAAAGTGAAGCCAAAGCAAAGCACAGGACATCACAAACAAGTGTTAAACATCCCCATTCAGTGCCTGGATTTGGATGGGATGCTCCAAGAACTCTGTGAATGAAGGGATCCCTGTTCTGAGTGTCCCACAGTGCAGGGGTTTCCTACTCTGAGTAAAACTCATCATTACTCTGTGCCGCTGTGTAAACTAAAATCGGTATTAAAGGCAGAGAATGCAAAGGATGATGTTAAAATACTTTATTAAAACTGGATTAAGGAGAAAGCAAAAGGCAAAATTTTATAAGGTACCAATAAAAGAGGAACTAATTTGCTTTTTTTTTTTGTGCAGGTGTGCCAAAATTCCCCAAAGAGAAAATCGAGCCTCTGGATGTGGAGCATGGAGATTCTGTGATCTTGCACTGCAACCCCCCAAAAGGCATCCCCCCTCTGCACATCTACTGGATGAACATTGGTGAGTAAATGGTTTTTGCACAGTTCATGCAAGGGAGCTCAAAATATTTGTCTTTCAGAGCAGTCTCATTGCAGAGTCACCATGGATAGGAATTGGAATTGGAACTGTGCTTGGGAGAAATATCTGGATACTGAAGGACAAAATTTAAAAATGGAGGATGGAGACCTGGTTTTACATGACCCAGATTTGAATTGTTGAGTGAATTGAGACAGCATCTCATTAAATACGAGATGTCAAATTTATAAATTGGTGAGTCTGCCCCTGATGAGAAGTCCTGCATTCAGAGGAGAGAGGATATCATGTGTCAGTGTTATTTCTATCATCATTGTTTTTTCTCTTTCCATAAATTGATGATAGATTTATGATACTAAAGGAAAAATAATTCCCCAGGTTGATATCATGAGTTCCTTGTGGATTTCTGTCCCATTATCCTGCATTGTTTGTGTTCTGCAGGAATTTTTGGCTTTTGGGAAGCAAAATAACTCTGTTTTTAATGATCAACTTTTCCTTATCAGCTATATAGGCATATATTATTCTATAAAAAATATTTTTATCACTAACCCATTGTGGCTGGATTTTCCACCTCTTTTACTTCAGATTTCCCTTCTGTGTCTGTATATGACAGGGGAGCACCCCACCTCACAATTCCTTTTCCTTGCCAGATTTGCAGCACATCCCACAGGACGAGAGGGTCTCCATGAGCCTGAAGGGAGATCTCTACTTTGCCAACGTGGAGGAGAGCGACAGCAGGAGTGACTATTGCTGCTTTGCAGCATTCCCCAGGCTCAGGACCATCGTGCAGAAGATGCCCATGACGCTGAAGGTGTCCCGCTGTGAGTGTGGGGCTGAGCCCTGAGTCCTGAGCTCTGATCCCTGATCCCTGATCCCTGAGATCTCTCTTTGCTGTTGGTTTCTGAGCTCCCCAGGCAGCAGTGCATGCACATGTGTGTGCCCTGGCTCTCCCAGCAATCTTACTGAGTTTATTTCCTGCATTATTAAGCTCGTTCTTGGGGTTGGATTTCACTGAGAAAAGCTGCCACAAACTGATGCCTTGGAGTGGCTGCCTAGAACAGAGGATAGAGAAGATTAAAATAATAAAATGGGTGTTTATTGAATATATAAGATAGACGTGGGGCAGTCAGAAGACTCCAAGGATGGACACACAAGATGGACAATGATCACGAGTTTTTCCAGACAATTAGAAGTTTGGTTCATTTATGTATCAGGGGTTAATACTCCAATTACAGCTTCAGATAATGAAGTCATTTACTCCAGTTTGCTCCCCCTACTAATTTTTGTTTCCATCTCTGGGCCCTGAGGCAGTAAGGTGTGCTTGATTCCCGGCCTGGACAGGAATTGTTGTGTCTGCCCAAAATAAGAGAACAGTAGCTAGCACTGAATACGGAGTTTAGAGTAACACTAAAACAGTACAGGATTCAAAAACTATAAAAGCTAAAATCTTAAGGCGTCACAATCAGACCCCAGAAGTCCCCTGTCCCTGCTCCTGCTGCCCCCACAGTGAAGGCCAAGGATGCATTAGGGAAATCTGCTCCGGGTCCAGCAGGTCCCCAAGGATGGGACTTCACTGGTTTTGGGGATTTTGTGGCCACCTCCTTGCTGGGCATGGCCTGGATTGGTCCAGCTGCAGCATGAGGATGGAAGGATGATGTTTCCAAGTTTTTCCAGACAGCCTGGAGCATCAGAAACACAAGAGGTGTTTCCATTCCTTGATGAAATGATGTGTAGGGAATACAAGATTTCAGTTGTTCGTTAAAATTTCAGATCTTTCAAGCCTACCCAGACCAGAAAGCCAAAGAAAATTTTGTCTTCATGGAGGAAACACTCATGTTTGATATGTGATTTTTGAGAGTTTTCTTGTTGGGATAAAAAGATAAAGGATTAATAGTGGCTTTGTGTGTTTAATGCTTGCTTAGACCGTATCTCAGGCTAATAATTGTGAGAAAAACATCCAAATTAAAGGTTGCTCTCCATGGCTTTTCAAATAGGTTCAGTCCCCCACACACGCACACAGAGATTAGAGAAAAACAAGATGGGTTTTGGCTGCTGATAGCCCTGGAAGTGGCCCAAAAACCCACTTCAGTGTGTCCATCTTGTCACCAAAGCCACAGGACTCGGGCCAGGAAAAGATGAGAGGCATGAGCTGAAAGGATTCTGTAAACTCAGCTTGACATTGCCCACCCCACTGAGTGCCGAGTGCTGGAGAGGGACTGCGTTAAAAATAAATAGAACAGAAATGAGCAATAAGAAACAAGAGAATGGGTCCATTTTATAACATTTCTCTTTGTGGATACTTAGTGATGTTTATTACAGTAGATAGCAAGGATGAAATGCTGATTATATCACCCATGAGGTATTTCTCAGAATAACACAAATCTTTAAAGTATTTTCATTGTATTTCCAAAACTCTGTTGCTCATCTGTTGCTTTCCTTTATATTTTTCATTCTTCCTTTCTTTTGGGGCAGAAATTGGGGGGTGGGGAGGGGCATGGTTTTGTTTTGGTTGGATTTATGGTTTCTTTTGATTCTGTCTCAACCCTGCATGTTTGTTTGGTTGTCATTTTTATTTATTTCAGTAAAGCATGCTAATGACTCAGGCTCACCTAACGCTGCTGTTTCTAAGGGTGAGTTGAACGCGTCTGTTTTCAGCCTTTGAACTGAGACTCCACCAGCTGAGGTGAAATGGGAACAGCTCAAAAACACATCACAAAAGCCTCTTGATTGCGATGGGATGGATTCAAGTGGTCCAGGGAGCACAATCGGCTCATCTTGTCATTCCTGAGAGCAATCTGCAGGGGTTTTAGTGAAAAAGGGCAGCTTTTTACTTGAGAAAGGATCATTCATGCTTTGTAAGGAGGTGGAAGTGAGGACACTGATGTCCTGGGTTTCTCATGTTATCAGTTCAGAGCAGGAGCCAGAGCTGGATGCTCCAAATCCTTCCCTGGCAGTTAAGAGGGCTCTGGGATCAGACAGCCAAGGTCTGACACCACAAATTCGTGTCCCAGGGATCACCCTGGGGCTGCTTGGCTGCAGGACGAGCTCAGGGTGTGGATTTATGGAGTTTGGGTGCCCTGTGTTGGCTGTGCCATCCCCTCACCTCAGTGGAGGTGCCCTGTGTGTCACCAGCACGGGGACCCTGCAGCAAAGCACAAATCCTGTGGATTCCCCTCAGCAAAGCACAAATCCGGTGGATTCCCATCTCCCACTGCCCTGCCTCTCTGAGGAGCAGATCCTGGAAATATCCTGCTCTCCATGCAGGCTGCAATTCTCCACCTGCTTCCTTTTATTTCAAATAGATGAAATTTAAAATCTGTAGCTGTTGATTCTCCATTTCCTGGGTTAAATGGCTTTAAGAATTATTTTTTTTTAATGCCCAATTTTAACCTCCTCTATGAGTTTTTGGGGGTTTTTTAGGGGTTTTTTTAGGGTTTTTTTTGGTTTTTGGGGGTTTTTTTGCCAGACAAGCACTGAGGTTTCTGAAAAGGGAGTTATCCTGGAGTGCTTTGGGGTGGATAACTCAGAGCACTCCTCACTGCTCTGACTTTGCCCGTGGAGCTGAGCCCTGGAGCAGCACAGGCAGGGCTGTGCACTGTGCCTGCCCCTCCAGAAGCAGCTTTTCCCTGGAAGGGATGGCTGAACTCGTGCTGGGAAGGGGGCCTGGCTGCCTTTGGCAGCAGGAGGTGGAGGGCAGATGGAAATGTGTCAGTGAGACCAGAGGCACCAGCGTGTTCTGCTGCTCAGAGTTCTTGTGGCTCAGATCTGCACAAAGCAAGGGGAAATTAAAATTAAAAATGAGAAAATGGTTCAGGGAGATCTATGTGGTCTTTTACCAAATCATCCTTAACTGGCTATTTTTTAAGAGCTAGCACCATTTGGGGACTGATTCATTAGTGTGTTAATTGTTATGATAGCGATAACTGGGCAGCCACTGAACCCTGCATTTTTCATCCTAAAACCCTTGTTTGGCAGGCTGGAACAAATGGGCTGTTGGAATCCAATGCAGGTCAATCTTCTTTTATTATTTTTACAGTCTTCCTTGCAAATTGTATCTCCATTACTGTAGGTTTAATAATTGGAAGCAGGAGGGACAATTCTGTGGGATGCTCAGGGCAGGGAAGGTGGGGTTACACCTGAGGTTTAAAAGATGATGGAGCCAGTGCAGAAGAAAAGTGCTGAGAAAAATGGTGTGGACACAAAGATCAGGAATTGAGAGGATCAGACTGCCTGAGGGGTGATAGGAAGCACCAGTGCCTGGAAAACAAGATATAAAACTGTAGGAAAAGGAGTTTCCCATCACTGCTGCCTGTTGATATCACTGTGCCTCCCCTGTTAGCAGGGGAAATAAGGGCTCCTGGATCAGCCTCAGACTGGATAAATAAAAAACAAAATGCACAAATCGATGTCAGAAACCTTCTGGCAGCAGTGATATTTGTGACATTATTGAAGAATATCCGAGATTTCCCACCTAACTTCTGTTTTATTTTATCTTTCAGCAAATTTTCTCAAGGAAAGGAAACCCAAACTGCTGATCCCTCCTGAATCTGCTGGCAGTAGCTCATCAGTCACTGTCATCAAGGGAGGTGTCCTGCTCCTCGAGTGCATTGCTGAAGGGCTGTGAGTAATGAAAATGCTGAGCAGACTTAATCACCTTTGGAGGTAGAAATGAGCAAAGAAAAAGGGATATCACAAATTATGCACCAGTTTTAAATGGAACTCCTGTGCAGAGGTTTTTGTAGCTGTGAAGCTGCACAGAATGCACGAACAGTGGTGTATTGGTTATTGCTGTATCTTGTAAACAAGTAATTAAAACCTCAGTGTGGTAAGTATGGAATATTTTTTACTGTTGCATTAAAAAAAAAAAAAAAAAAGAATTTTTTTTTCAGTAATGCTGCTTTTAAGATGTTGTGAAGCTAAATAGTGTCAGCATCAGCTTCAGTGCTTTTGTTCATAACCCGTAACTCTTTTTTCTGGTTTTGCCAATTCCGTTTTTCTTCAATGCTCAAAATTTAATAATTATTTCCCATCTCCACAGGGAAGAGTTTTTTTCCTTCTGAATCCCCTCTAAACCTTCTCTCAGTTTGAAGCCATTCCCCCTTGTCCAAGTTCTTTTAAATAATCTCTCTCCACCTTGCTGACTCCTTTAGGTAGGGAAAGGATTAATATAGGGAAATATTAAAATAGCTGCTTTGTGGTGGGAAATCAGGACAAAATAAGGGTAAGCAAGGAAAGGAACTAGGAAATAAATGTTGAGTGCGCCCCTCCCAGGGAGCTGTGATTCCCTTCCCAGCCCTGTGGCTGCTCCAGCTCACTCCAGCCCAGCTTTGCTCCTCCAGTTTCCCACTTTGTCCATGAGCCTGGCAGTGCAAAAGCTGAGCAGAGACAGAGAATCTGTGCACCCACCAAACCCCCAGTGAAAGTGTTAGTGTAGAAACCCAGAATCACAGGGTGAGGATGTGCAGAGGCTTTTATTGCAGAGCTCTGGGAATCAGGGGTACAAACCCAAATCTGACTCCACATGGATTCCAGAGGGACAGGTTTTTAT
>PYHW01010591.1:1533709-1558980 GCA_013186435.1 Turdus rufiventris | reverse complement strand
CCCTTTTCATTATGTAACTATAGAATGATTACTAAACACATATTGTTCTGTTGTATACATTGATCTTATTCAAGCATGGATTCTTGTGATTTCCATCAGGTCCCCAAAAATCCTTTCTCATGGTTCTTGTCACCATTACATCACTTCTCATGATTCTTATTATGATCAAACAATAATATATTCAATGTACCAAACATTTTTACATTTAACCATCATGTTATTTATCACATGATGATTCCACAGGTGTAGTTTCACACGATCCAATAAAGACAAAGCCCAACATTCATTCCCAGGCCTGGTTCCCTTTCCCAGCCCTACCAGTCCCAACCTTTCTTTCCACCCCTGAATCCATTGTACACAATTCCATGATTTTAGAACCATTTTTAACCCTATGCTATCAAAAGCACAGACCCTTCTGGTTTGGCTGGGACAGAGCTTTGTGCAGAGCAGAGCTTTAAATCTGGGCTGGAGCTGCAGCCTCTGCTTCACACGGAGATAATTCCTATTAAATTCTCTGCAATTGTATTCCCTCCATAAAATCCCAAAGTCAGGAGATTTATCTGCCTGCACATGTTCAGGGCATTTTGTTTTTCCATATGGGCTTGAAAGGGCATTGCTGGTGGAAGCTGGCAGGGAGTGGAGTTGGCATTCCCAAAAAGAGGTGAATTACTTGTCTCTGTTGGAGTCTCTCCAGGTATCTGCAGTGAGTTTTGCTTCCCTGTTGCAAAATTTCCTTCTCTAATTCACTCCCCGTCAAGGGAATCTGCCAGCCCACAAACCTCCCAAAAACCACAGCTCTGATTTTAGATGGTTTTCAAGGGGTTTTAATAGGGAAATCACCTTGGGAATACTCAAACATGAATTTTGATGTGCAAGCATGAATATCAGATAAAAGACAAGAAAGTCAGAAAAATCTTTCTGTCTCTTTGGAAAAAGGTAAAAAGAAAGAAATATTTTTGTTTCATTCAAAATTTTCCAGGACACTCTTTAGAAAATTAATTTTTTGAACAATTTTTTTTTTGAAAAGTAGTCACTTTTGAAAGACCACAAAGTATTTCTTTGGCTTATCACCAAGAGCAACCTTTCATGAAAATGCTTCAAAAATACAACTTTTAGATAAAACATTACTTTTCTTTGCTAAAATTCTCGTTTTCAGCAGAAAAAATGATCAGCCATCCCTGCCTCTCTGCCAATCCATCCTGCCAGATGTCCACAGAGCATGGAAGTGGATTGCAGGGAGCTCAGACTGCAATGCAGGGAATGACGGACATTTCCAATCTGCCCTTTTTTAAAGCTCTGTACCCTGAGCAGTGGCAGTGTCAGGAGGGAGCAGTGGGGTGTTTGCTGTGCTCAGAGCTGGGGAACAGCAGGATTTGGGGCTCCTGGGGCTCTGTGCCTCCTTTGGGCACAGATGGACGCAGGAGGAGTAGCTCTGGCGCTGTCCCACCTGTCCTGTGCAGTGCTGGGGTCACCAGCACCTCCTGTCCCCAGTTCTGTCACTTCTGGCTCTTCCTGAGGATGGGAAGAGCATTTCCAAGAGGGAGGCACTGTAAGGGAGTGTGGCCCTGCTGGGCTGTGCCCCTTTTGGAGCAGGATGGAATGAGCCTCAGCCCCTTTCCTGCTGGCCAGAACACATCCAAGCTTTGCCCTGGTGGAAATTCCACTCACAGGGGTTCTGCAGAACAAGGAGCAGCACAGCAGCTTTGCCCTATAACCCTCAGCTAGGCCCAAAATTTTCAGTTTTTAAAGCTCAAAATCCTCTAAAAACACCTCCCCAAACCCTGGGGGTAACTCCAGCAGCTCTGCCATGTGAGCATCACAGCAGTTTTTTGTGTTCAACTCAAAATCTTCTTTTTTTTCTTTTGTTCTCAGCCCAACTCCTCATCTCAGCTGGGTCAAGGTCACGGGAAACATGCCCAAGGATGAGCCAGAGACAGAGAATTTTGGGAAGACCCTGAAGATTGACAAAGTGACAGCAGCTGATGAGGGGACGTACCAGTGCACGGCCAGCAACGCCCTGGGCAGGGCCAGGCACGATTTCCACGTGCACGTGGAAGGTGCTCAGTACTCTTTACTAAAATTTGGGATAAAAAGGGTGGGAGTGGGAAGTGGAGGAGGCTCTTTGTTAATATGACTCAAGCAACTCCACCAGTTTATGCAATCCTCTTGGATTTGGGAAGGTTTGCACGAAGTAGCACCTCTAAAACAACAACAAAAATATAAATAATGCTTTTTTAATTTATTTTTTTCTCTGAACCATGAAGGCCTAGGAACAATATAAATATGTGAGCAGGTTCAATACTCTGAAGATGGGAGGGAGTCAAGCAGAGATATTGATGAAATGTCTTGCACTAAGCTGAACGTCAGACAAAAAATCTAATTATTCTTTTTGCTCTTTAAAACTGTGAAAATGGCTGTGCTGGGCTGGATCAGAGGGATATTTAGCTCAAGTCTTTCTTTGGTTTCCACTAAAAGTGGGCTCTTAGGGAAGGCTGTGAAATTCAGTGAGCAGCCAAGGAACAACTCCTTGCCTCCTTCACCTGTTCCTCTGCTTTGATTTTTGTGTGGGCACAACCTGAGCTGGGAGTGTTTTCTCCAATCCATGGAAAGTATCATAAAACATGAAACAAAGTTCAAGGATGCTTTCTACTAATTTTTAGCAGTTAGATAATGGAAATATGACCTTTTCTGCCACCTTTTCCCCTTCTCCTCCTCCCCAAACCCTGAGGTGTGCGTCAGGGGTTGCCCTTTCCCAGGAGCCAGCAGAACTCTGAGCAGTTGTTGCAGAGCCAAGAACTCTCCCTGCCACTTCCTCTGCCCATAAACAGCCACAAACTGAGAATCAGCTCAAAAACTTGCTGAAAACATTTGTCTGATGAAAAACGCTCCAACCTCTGCGCTGCACTTATAAAATAAAATAAATCCTTGGCAGGTTTCCCCTGTTGGAATCTTCCAAGTGCTTCATTTTCATCAGGGTTCTTCATCCCTCTGTGGTCACCGGATTTCTGATGGGAGAAAAGCACTTTGAGCTCCCTGCTCTGCTTTTGCTCAGCAGCTAAGGAAAAGATTTTTCCTCTGATGAGTCCTCTCCATTCTCTCAACCCAACCTTGTCTCCTCTTCCCCTTGCTGGGAGTGGGGCAGAGGAGGATCCCAGGGCATGGCAAGCTCTCAGCTGTGGTGGAGGGGGAGTGCTGACTCCTAGAAATCCTTCCAGATGGTTTGGAGCATCTCTTCTGTAGCAGAATATTTTAACAATCTGGCTATGATTTTCTCGGCTGCAAAAATCGATTTCCTTCAAAGGAATTGCAGGAGCTGCAAAAACTAAAATACCAGAGAAATAACATTAATTTAGCAGTTTAGAATATTGACCTTCTTCTCCCACGATTTCCAGAGGAAGGAAAACTTCCTGGCAAAGTTATTCCTGCTTATTAACAAGCAAACACTTAGAGAAAGTGAAAAGAAGGAAATAATCCATCACAGTATGAAAAATCCTTTTCCAATTGCTACTAAATCCATTTTCCATGTGTGTAACTAATGGTGGCTCCTGTCAGCAGCAGGGATTCTTCCTGTTAGGAGTCACCTCACACCCAAGGTATCAAGGTAAACCTGAGCCCAAACACTGCTGTCTTCTCCAATTTCTGAGCGGCAAATGTCGCTGTCATTAATCAGAGATGGAACGTTCATCACTCCTGCAGCAGCTCCTGAGCGCACTCAAGGGCACATCCTGAGCATTCATTTCAGGACGATTCAGGGAGCTTGTGCTGACTTTGGGCTCCTCACACCTGGCAGGTTCCTCTCACAGGATGCATGCAGGGAGAAGAAAATTAAATATGGGAGAAGAAGTATCTGCTGTTAACCTTCAGCCATCCTCAGTGGAGTGCTGGGGTGTAAATCTGGGTTTTTCTGTCACTGTTCCACATTTTCTGGTCTTCTTTCTAGTATTTGAGGATCTCAAACCAACACTCCACCCTTCCAAATACCAGATTTAATGATATTTGCATGCAGCCCACTTGCTAATCCTACCGAGTGTGAGGGCAAAGATTTGGGCAATCATTACCAAGCATATGAAAATATTCAGCAAGCAAATTGCTTGGCTGTTTGAGCATTTTAATCTCTCTTTGTAAAGGAAGATGTAGACTGGATTACCTGAGCAGACACAAAAATCCTACTGTTGTTATTAAAATAAAAGAGTATTTTAATTTTTTTTTAAATACTAGAGCAAGCCCAGAAATTGTTTTGACTTCAAGTGTTTATTTGGTTGTTGTTTGTAGTTCACAGAACCCAACAGAAAATGAACATTTAACCCCCAAATCTTGCAGAACTGGATGTTTTAATCAGGCTCAAACTTTCTGTTCACTGAAAAATCCAACAGGGATGCAGAGCCCAAGGAGGTAACAGCAGCTGCTGCTGGCCCTGGAGTGGGATGGATTCCTGCTTTTGGGAGGAGAATTTGAAGCAAACTTGACAGATTGGGAAAGTGGTGTGGGATAAAAAGATGGGCTCCAGTGAGCACGAGTGCAGTGCAGCTCTCAGCAGGCAGCAATAATTGGCTTCAGCAGCACAGCCTGGGAAATGCCTGGTTGGGATTGCTGGGAGAATCCACTGCATGGCAAGGGGAACGTTGATGGGAGTGTTAGCCTGGCAGAAAAGGCAAAAATCATCCTGGGAAATAGAAAGGAAAATGTTGGAGTGCTGAGAAGTGAGAAGGGCTCACCTAAAGAAGGCAGATTTACAGCTTCACCTTCTTCAGGAGATGTCAGGAGGCAGCAGGGGTGCTCACAGAGCTCCAAATCAGGGTATTTGGGGGAAAAATATATAGATACCGGTAATTTAGGAGAAATTACACCTGGGGAATGCACAACAGCGTTCAGAGGAATGGAAGCTTCTCCACAAAGTTCCCTGGGGGTGGTGATGGAAGGTGGGGAGAGTTAAACTGCAGCCAGGCACTGGTTGGATGTCCCAAATTTGTTCTACTCATGGGGAAAACACAGTGGGAGAGGCTGAGGGGAAGGTTTGGATCCTTTGTGGGTGTTTTAGATGCAGATGATCCTGCTCTGCTGGAGATGCCTATTTTAGATCACTTTTCATTTCTGGATCTGTCAGTATTTCCTATAAGGACATAAATCATTCAGGACAAGCAAATTGATAGCTCTTACCAGGAAGGATGAATGATGCAGTGCAATATTTGCCATTCCAGATTCACTATTTGATTATCCAACCCCTGGATCTTGTAGCTGCTAAAAAAGATGTGTATGTTTTGGTATATTTTGTATACTTTAAGCAGTATAGAACATCTGCCATCTGGAAAAGAGCTTCTCTAGCCTCTCTGTGAAACTGCATTTCACACCTGGCAAAATCTCATTGCCTCTGACTTCACAGCCTCTTCCCTTCCTTGGAGCACCCAGAACAATTGCAGTGCTGAGAAAGGAAAGCAGTGACATCAAATATCAGCTCAAATGTGTGCCCAGAGTGTGGGCACAGCTGGAGATAGGAGGGGATCCTTCAGGTGGTTTGTGCTCAGCCTGTGCCTGCAAATCCTGTCTCAGTTGGTGGCAGATTTAGAGGAAAAATCCCAAACCAGCAATTTAATCAGGACTGCTGCAAACCTTTTCACCTCCCTGCCTTTGACTCATCTTTTCCTGATGAAACCACGGTTTATATGAGAAGGCAAAAAGATCTGCAAAACCAAAATATTGTGGTGCTTGCAGGATTTTTCCCTGGGGCCAAATACCAGGAAGCTTAACAGATGTGATCATGTCACTGTGGGATGGGAAGCAGCGCTGGGTGAGGATGGTGGTGGAAGAACCCCTGCTGTGTGAAGGAAATGGGATGATTTTATCATTTTAAATAAGCTTTAGTGGCTTGACTTCAGTCTTTATATGTTCATTAAACCATTCCTGGGTGCTCTCCTGTGGGAATGCTGGTCTGGGTGTGCAAATGCATCACACTTTAGGGGAGTTTTTTTTAAAAAAAAATCCCTGTGAATGTGAGCAGCGATGTTTTGCTTCAGCATATCTCACTGATAACATCTGTTGCTGTATTACCAGGCAACAGCTCTGCTAATCTTCAAAGCATTTTAGGAGCATTAACGAATGAATCCTCACGTTTTTCCTACATCACCTCACCTTTTTAACAGGGAAAGGGGCCCTGTGATCTTCCCTGCCCTTGCAGAAGAGGCAGTGTCATGTCTGCTGTTAAAATCTCCAAGTTTGGTGCCATTCAAGGGGAAATGATGAATTCCAGGCTGTGTTTTGGGTTGAGGCTGCCCACTAAGGGCTCAGAGATCTGTGTTCAGTCAGTGAATTAATGAGATAAATTCTCTTTTTCTCCCCTTCGTTCCTCCCCTCATTATGGATGTCTGTTCCCAAGGAGCTTTGAGTACCTGATGCTCAGGGGCTGCTCTGCAGAGGGGAGTTTTCCCAGATCTTCCCTGGAACAGCTGGGGAAGGAGAGCACAGGGAATGCAGCAGTACAGGCTGCTCCTCTACCACCACCCTGTGGGCACCCAAATCTCATCGCAGTGCTGAGAGAATGTTTTACCATTCCCAAATATGCAGCCTCTGGTCTGAATACACGATGGAAAAACAGGAAATCGAGGGCATGGTGCATTTCCACAGCACAGGGAGAGGGGCAGGTGCACCAGCGCTGTCCTGGAGCTCTGTCAGCTCCCAGGAAAGGTGATGGGAGCCATTGCTCATGCCTAGGGAGGGAGATTTGAGCTGGATGGATATTCACACCTTGCTGAAACAGCCTCACATTAATTCATAAATCACACTCACACCGGAGGGTCCTTGTGGAAATGCTGAACCATTCCCTGTTCCCAGCCTCTCCCCTCCCGTGCATTCCTGCCCCTTCCTGCACCCTGCCTGGCACTCACCGAGCCTGCAGGACAGGGTTGGCATACGCTGCTGCATATTTTATTTAATATTATTTTTTAAATATTTATTTTACAAAGAAATTTTACCTTTCCTTTACGTGGGGAATACAAGGAATCCTGCTCAGCAGTGGGATGGGCTGTGAGCAGAGGCTGGGAAGTGTTGGTGGCGTTTGCCATCTCCTGGAGAATCCCAGCAACAGCAGAGGCACACCTTGGGCTGTGACTGTGATGCCTCAACATTTCAGCTTTTATATTTTCATGTATTTGTAATCCTGCAGTTCTTTAGTGTGGCACTCCAAACTCCACATTCAGTGCTAGTGCTGCTCTCCCATTCTATCAGACACAACAATTCCTCTCCAGGCTGGGAATCAAGGACACCTCACTGCCTCAGGCCCCAGAGATGGAAACAAAAGTGAATTTGGGGGAGNAAACTTGGGGTAAATGACTTCATTACCTGGAGCTGTAATTGGAAGGTTAACACAAATATGCAAATGGACCAAACTTACAAAAGTGTGAAAATTTGTGACTCATCATCCATTTTTAGGTGCACTAAAATGTAGACATTTTTGTCTGCCCTAAATATACCTATAAATATACCTAAATATACCTTCAATAAATAGAACAGCTTTTTATTCCCTTAATTCTGTCTGGCCTCTATTTTTAAGCCCAATGAGGCACCAACTGCTCCCTGTTCTGTCTCTTTTCCCAGAGCCTCCTCAGTGGCTGAAGAAGCCCCAGAGTGGGGTATTCAGCGTGGGGACAAACCTGGTGCTGCTGTGTGAAGCCATCGGGAACCCTGAGCCCAGCATCCAGTGGAAGCTCAATGGGATGCCCATCGATGGTAGGTGCAGGGGCCAGGGGCTCCTCCAGGCCCTGAGGATGTGCCTGAACTTTCAGGATGTGCCTGAACCACCCACTTTGAGGGGACCCAAAAGTCCCAACACACTGAGTGATTGTGTGGTTTGGACATGAATTGTTTATTGACTTAAATAAAATAATGTTTAAATAGGATTCTTGAAGAGGATGGTGGTGAACAACACCCATTGTGGAGCAGTGGTACTTTGGAGGTGCTGCCTCTGCCTCACCTGTAACTCTCCCATCTTTTGGGGATCTGGGACAGCCATGGAAATTCCATGTCTGCCACGGAATCCATGGCTCTGGATTCTTGGCAGCTTCCCAGGTGCTTTGGACAGCTCCTGCATGGTTCTGAGCAAGCCCAAGTGGTGGGGAGCACTAGTGTAACATTATTATTGTTGTTATTATTATTATTATTATTATTATTATTATTATTATTATTATTATTATTATTATTTTACAAGGTCTTTGTGGGGAATTTGGTGCTCTGGAGCACTTTCCTCAGGCCACGGGACTGGCAAAGGCAGAGCTCTGGAACTTCCCAGCTGTTGGGCAAAGTCTTGGCTGGATCCTCAAGATGTTTTTGGCTTCCAAGCAGCGAGGAGAGCCTGGGAGCTCCCCAGTCTTGGTGCTCCTCTAGTCCTGACACAATCTGGTGTTTTCCAGGCAGGACCTTCCGAGGGAGAATCTCCACCAGGGAGATCAGCCTGACCAACCTGCAGCTGCAGGACAGCGCCGTGTTCCAGTGCGAGGCCACCAACAAGCACGGCACCATCCTGGCCAGCGCCAACGTCAACGTGCTCAGTGAGTGCCGGGCTTGGAACCTTGCACCTCTTCACTGGGGGCTTGGCTCAGTGTCTTCTGCCTTCCCTCAGAGCCAGCATTAACAAATACATAATTGTGAACTGGTTTTCTCTCTCTGGTAGTGTTTTACCAGGACTTGAGAGTGCTGATATTGATCAGTGACTCCTCAGCAGCTCACATTAGCCAGCAGAGAAAGCCTTGTGAGATGTTCCACAAGAATTTTATTTCATGCAAAGGATCGTCTAGCAGGGATCCCCAAGAACAGTCGTATTGATAGGTTCAAGGAGGATTGAGATTCCAACCAATAGAAAGTTATATAAAGAACAGCATCCAATCTGAATCAAAAGTTCTAAAGGTGAACTGAACAATTACACAAACTAATTTCTAACCAGTTATCTTCCAAAGTGATAGGAGAGTAACCAAATTCTTAAGGAATTCAGCTCAGCTATAGCATCCAGCAGACCTTACCTATTAAACTAAATGCCAGAGGCAGATGTTTTTTGGGGAATTGTATCACCCACAAACGATGAGAACAGATTTTCTCGTGTTCGGGCTTGGTTGTTTATTAAATCTTATCAGCAGCATTTGTAGCTACCTGCTAGAAGTGAGGAAAATGGAGTCAGATCCAGCTGCTCCAAGGTTTCTTAAAGCCAAACAGTCCAACAGAGAATTAACACCTATATTATTGATACTTTTGACCCAATAACTAAATTCCCATGACCCTCAGTGTGACACTGACTGACCAACCAGAAACTGCTGCTTGAAACCATGAAGAAGAAGGAAGATGAGCACCCAAAGAGACACCCCCCAAATTTTCCATCCTGTCCCATACCTATCACTATATTATAAAAACTCAAAATTTAAAACCTATCACCATGTGAAATCAAACACTATTTAACCACACACTTGTGATTTTAACTCCATTACTCAAATTTGGAGCCTTCTCCAAGGCCTAAAGCAGTGTTCTCCAGGGGTCAGTGCCAGATAGCACAGAAAGGTCAAAAAACCCCAGGTTTCTGTGATCCAACATGAGCTGTCCCCTCCCAGAGATCACATCCAGAAACCCCAGGCTGAATCCTCCCAGCAGCCTCGGGCTTGTCACCATCTCATTGTTCCTTTGCACTCACCCCAGATTTTAAGAAATTATTGTCCAAGTTTGTGCCACAGGTTTTGTCATAGGCAGTGTTATGTGCTTAGCACAGACACTCCAGCTTTGATATATTTTAGAAACATGGTTGTGGTTGGGCTCAAAAACATGAATTCAAACACAGTGAAACCACTGGGGACTGAGCTGTGACCACAACACTGGTTTTGAATTATTGAGTGTATTTTTAATCTTTGATTTCACTTGTGATGCTCCGTCTATTCTTTGAAGAAAGGGAGTGAGGAGAATTTATTTAATAAAAAAACATCCCCAAAGGCAGCAGAGCTGGGTCTGTTTTCTCTCCTGGATGTTTCAATTTCTGACGTGTCCAGCAGTAAATCCCTGCTATCTCTGACAGCTCAGCTGCTCAGTGCAGCCCTTTCAAAGAGATGTGAAATTCCCATTAAACCCCTCAGCCTCCCACCCTGGCTGGGAAAGGGGAGGATGCAGGGCCAATATTTATATTACAACTCTGAAATGCAGTGCTGCTCACCTTGCATTCTCTCCTGCAGATATTGCCCCCCTGATACTGACCCCAGATGGGGAAAATTACGCCACAGTCGTGGGTTACAGCGCCTTCCTGCACTGTGAAATCTTTGCCTCACCTGCAGCAGATGTCAGATGGTAAGATACTGAGAATTGGGGTTTTTTTTCATGTGAAACAGTTTCTGCAGGCTTCCTCAGGTTTGAAAAGGCTGCTAGTTGATATTTCTATGGAGTTCTGAATATAAATTTGCAGCAAAAGTGTATGTAATTTAAGTTTTATGTGTTTAAATGCACTTTTAATAATTCTGAAAAACTGGTTTGGAAAAAAAGAGTTCCTGGAAATCCCCAATACCTGTTTGAGAAAAATGCCAGGCTATACATTAAACAAAACCATGCTGCTCATAGCCAAATCCTGCTGCAGCTTCATCAGTTTAATGCTGACAACTCTTCAAGTCTGGACACATCATTGAGATGGAAACGCAGTGACTTACAAACACATTTACCTGGACGTGCTTCCATAGGGCTGGGAATCACAACATTGTCACAGCAGGTGACAGGTGCAATAAAATTGCAGGTGGCAGCTGTAGATTAAAGATAGAATATTTCAGGGAACTTCTTAGACTCTGTCCCTGTGGGTTTGGTGTGCAGGACTCTTAAGTCCCTTTATGATTTGCTGTGTGTGGATCAAGTGTCTCACTAATCCCGACTTTAATTGCTCAGGGGCAGAGCTGAGTCCCCAAAACTCCCCTGCAATAACCCCTAACCATGAACTAACACTTCCTGCAGTAACCCAGGCCTGTTTTTACCATCTTTAGGACCAAGGATGACAGGATGGAACCCCTTTCATCCTTTCGCTACGACTTTAACAAGAACGGCACCCTGGAGATCAGGGACACCAGGAAGGAGGATTCGGGATCCTACATCTGCTGGGTCGCAAATTCTGTGGGGAAAAGAGCAATCACTGCCAACCTGGATATAAGGGGTGAGAGCAGAAACTAAACTTTCCCAGCTGCTAACATTTTATGTCTATAATTTTTCAGGAAGTGGCAAATATTCAGTCCAGGGTAGAGATTTATTCTGTGACTTTAGGAATTCTCTGGATATTACAACCTGGAGTTGTCTCTTTCAGCTGGATCTCTCCATGCTCACACGTGGTGCTCATTTTCTTCTGGATGCTTGCAGTAGCTGCACAAGCCACCAAAATTATGCATTTACACATGATCTTGAAAAGATTTTCGCTCATTTTTGTCACTGCCCTGCTGCACTCAGGGCTGACCCTTGGGAGCATTCCCTGTGCTCCTGGGCTTGGTGGGGTCCTTGTTCATCCAGAAATGTCCCTAAGATTTAGATATTCCCTTCCCTATTTTTTTCTTTCCCATCTGGTGATCAGAAGGCACATCCCAAACTGGATTAACTCCGCAGTGGGCACCAAACACATCACAGGATTTTGCACTGGGCTTTTGCCTGTTTGTTGATAAATAATTTTAAACAGAGAAAAAAAAAAAAACCATTGTAAAAAGTACTCAATGTAAAAATCCTCAGATGTGTTTACTTATAAATTTTGGATCCACCCCTTGTGCTGCAGCTCTGTTTTAAGGGATTTGTGTGGTTGGTTGGCAGGAGGGGTGTTCCCACAAGTGGCATTTAGTGGGGATTTTAAAAAATTTATTAGGATTTAGGGCTTGCCAATAAAAATACCCAAAAGCCTTAAATACTCAATTAGCCAAGCTCTCTGATGTAGGTTTGCTGCGACAAACTTGAGGAAAAAGCTCACTCTTTGTGCTACATTTCCACCCAGTCCCTGGCTTTGGGAATTTTACAGTGATAATAAACATTAAAATGTACAATGAAATTCTCACAGAGCAACATTTCACTGCAGAAATAAATTCAGCTAAGTGCTTTCTTCTTACTTATTCATCTCTTTCTGCATTCAGATTGCAGTCAATTAAAAGAACAAATTTGATTGCAATAATTTTTTCTCACTTGACTTTAATAAGCTTCTAATTTTTCTTGGATCGTTGCCAAAGCTTATTTCAAATGGCAATTAGACATAAAAATCATATTCAAGGCTTTTATTTTTTTATCATCTATTTCATGACAGGCTGCTAACAAGGATTTTCACTTGCAACTTTTTTTTTTTTGGGTGGATATTTTTGTGGATTTTTTTTTTTCTGGAGCTCTTTGGTTTGGAGCGAACTAAAAAACATTTCAAGATAAAAAATGTTTGAAGATGAAGGAAATGTTTCAAGATAAAAAAATGAAATCCTGTCAAGTATCTATTTCAAATCCCACCATCCTTCACTTGAATTGTTTGTACATATCACCANAAAAAAAAAAAGATATGATTGTTCCTCCTGAGGTTGATTTGTGTAGATGAAATGCTTGGTGAAAATTTCATGTAATAGCCCCTCTCTCACCTAATCAAAGTGTTTTCCTGTGATCAATCAGATGCTACAAAACTTGTTGTTACTCCGAAGAACCCCCGAGTGCTGAAATCACATTCAATTTTATTGAAATGCCAGGCTGAGTATGACTCCCACTTGAAACACAGTTTTAAATTATCCTGGAGGAAGGATGGAGATGAGCTGCCAGTCAACAGCACAGAAGGTGGCAGGTGAGTGGAGAAGGAACAAGGCTGCTCTTGATCTCAGCTGCATAATCTGGTGGGGGGCTGGAGCTGGAGTTTCATTAAACATGAGCTTTAATAGCCTGAAATGCAAATTTTTGTCTGCAAAGGATTCTTCATGTGACATGTGAATGGATCTGCATTTTATACACATCTTTATAAATGCAGCAATGTGAGTTTTGAGCCAAATGGGTTTGGGGTTTATTAACTCTGCCGCCATCACAGCAGAATATAAAGTTATATGTTAATATATACATAATTCATAGATATATTTTATGTATAATATAAATGTTGGTCCAACCCAAAACACAACCCTGACCCCAGTGCTGGTTGTTTCTCCACTTCAGTGGAACCAGTATTTTCTTATAGTTTGCATTTATTTGGCCAAAACAAAGCCTTTGCAATGTTGAAGTGATGATAAACAGGTTTCAGGGATTCTGCCATGAATTTTTCCTATATATGAGTTTAGGATTTGCAGGTCCAGGCTGAATTTGGCCCTCCTTTGGGTTTCAAAATGACGTCAAAGGGCTGGAGCTCAGCTTTTACTCCATAGAGGAGTGCCATAGGGGGCAATCAGATGTCTTTATTAATTACCACAGGAGAGAGATGTTTTCCCAAATACTGGAGAGGCTGAGAATCCTCTGAGCCCTCGTGGGATGGTGAGGCAGTGCCATGGAAATTCCATGTCTGCCACGGATCCCATGGCCTTGGATTCTTGGCAGCTTCCCTGGTGCTTTGGACACAACACAAGTGCCTGGGAAATGCTCAGTTTCCCTCAGTCTCTCAAAAACTCCGTCACAAACCCCATGTATTTTATCATTAATGACATGCCAAAACCCCGTGTCCCAGACGCTCACCCCGCGCATCTCAATGTGGATCTTTTCAGAGCAGGATTGACAGGGCAGCCTCCAGCCACGGAGGCTAAACTGCCACAAAATACAAATAATCATCCTCAGCACGATGTAGAGCAGAGCCACAGTGACATTTTCATGTCACAGGCCCAGTGTGCAGCTATTTAACGAAGATGTCCCGTGCCAAGTTCTTTTATGAACAATTTTCCAGCGAACGATGTCTGTGTATCATACTCATCTTACGTATTTTTCTCATCCTTATTACCTGTTTTTTGTTGTTTTTCTATTGTGCCCTGCAGGATCATTCTGGACAGGGACACCCTGTTCATATCCAGCGTGCTCCTGGAGGATCAGGGGGTTTACACGTGTGTGGCCAGCACTGCCCTGGACACGGCCGAGGCTGAGGCGCAGCTCATTGTTCTGGGTAAGGTCGATTTTTTCCAACTTTAATGTGGAAAGAACTCCTTGCAGCAGGAATCACCACTGCAGCACATCTGCTTCTTTGCTTCTTTTCACAGAGCCTCAATAACCCAATTTCACACAGCCTCTCACTCCTTAAGCTCAGCTCTGCTGTCCCTTATCTCCATGAAAGGCGATGCTGACACAAACTCGAATTATTTTCATCTTTGGTGCAGTAAGATGAGGCAGAATTTTACCTCAGTTCAGTGGCTGCAGGAGCTGCCCAGGCTGGAATGTGTAAGAGCTGAGAATGGTTCTGCTGCTGCTTTGGAGTCCTTGGCCAATCCTTCACTTTTCTGAAGGTTAAACAAACATTGGACTATTTTTTGAAGGCCATCAGGCCAATATTTGGATGTGCAGCTCCTCAGGAGATGAGTGTGAGTTAATCGCCTAAAAGGAATTAATTCTGTCTGTGAAAATGAACATAAATGATTGTCCAGGGGCAAAGAGCAGAGCTTTGACCCCTTGGGTGTGAGGCTTGGCATCCTCACCGCCTGCATCCCTCCTGGAATTAAGAGGATGAACTTGTGCAGTGCTGCAGCCAAAATTCTGCTTTGTGGTCACAACTTTGGCCAGCCTGGTCCAGGTGAAGGTGTCCCTGCCCAAGGCAGGGGCTGGAATTAGATAATCCTTAAGGTTCCTTCCAACCCAAACCATTCTGTGATTTTATGATTCTCTGACAGCTTTGTATCATTTTAATTACTTTTTTTGCTTCATTTTGCATTTTTATTTATTGCTGGCAGTGATTGCAGCAAGAAATAAGTCAATCTGCCCTTCAAGATGTTTTTCCACTATAAAGGAGTGATATTTTTCAGTAAATAGTAAATTAGGAAGATGCTGAGCACATTATTTATGGTGCTGTGTCCTTCAGTGCTGTATAATTCAAAATGTTTGTAGACTATTCGTTACTTCACTTATGAAAATTTCATAAAACACGTTATTCCTTTTTAAAAAGGTGCTTTGCAGAAGAAGAAAAAACAGTTTTCTACTCTTTTCCCATGTTTATTGTATATGAGAAAGGTCTTGGGGAATTAACAACATCTCTTATTTTCCAAATAAAAAATTCAGATTTTTGCAATCAAGGACTTGTGAGCTGACTGAAGAATGAAATGGAGACATCAGATTAGGGAAAACTAAGAGTAAAATAAATATTCAGTTAGAATAATTCTAAGTATTTGCTGTGTGTTTAATGAACAGGTAGAGGGGTGAGAATATTTGTGATGTACCATCACCATCTTTAAATTAATATATTGAATTTTAACCAGCTGTGCTCCAAGGATGGAATAGCAACATGCCTGCAGATTAAACTGTGCTTTTCTGATTTTTTTTTTCACAGGTACAAGAGAAATAAGGAAAGAAATGCAAAGAAAAGAAAAAATAGTCCAAATATAAAATTTTTAACTTCTTGATGTACCCTGAGATGAGAACTCAGTATTGTAATTTTTTAAAAATCAGTACAAACACAGTGGATTTTTTTTTCACAATGACAAAGAAAGTCATGGTGGTGGAAGTCACTGTTTTTTTTCTGTAAGAAATGACATTATCAGTCAAAAGTTTAGTTGGGACAGCATTAGTTGAGCTGGCAGTTAGTGATTTCCCAGCTCCCCAGTAATGCAGATCCCCATGGCTGGGATAATGAACATTCTCCTTCCACTCACACCCTCAAGGGCCAAGAGGATTCCCCCACTCTGATTTGTCCCAGGTAAATCCAAGTGATGCTTTCACAGCATCCTGCCCAGTGCAGTGTCAACACCCATTAATGATTAAACAGATCTGGGGGTTGATTTGGAAAGAAAAATCTGTTGCTGCAAGCACAGTGATGCAGGTAGAGGGAGATGAACTCGAGAAGGATTTTGTGTTTATGAGGAAAACATCAGCAGAAAATTGAGGATCTTTCAAAGACTTCCCACAGTCTGTGCATCCTGAAATCAGGAGGTGTTTCACCACCATCCTCGCTGTCTGTGCACTTCCAGCCCTCTGGGAAAGGCCAGGACAAACAGAAACACCTTGCTGTGCCCCTAACACTTCTCCTTTATTTCTCAGATGTTCCTGACCCACCAGAAGACCTCCAGCTCTCGGAAAACCAAAACCGGAGCGTTCGACTCTCCTGGAAAGCTGGGGCCACCCACAACAGCCCTGTTAATGGTAGGAAGGCATTTCCAGCCTCACTTTTAGGGCTGTTCAGAATTCTGGCACGTGTTGGTTGTCACAGGACACAAACCCTGCCGACAGATTGAATCACTTTAACTACACCAGTCCGTTTGCTCTAAGTTCATTTCCACCTGCGCTGTTCACACTAAGTTGCTTTTTTAACTTTTTTTCCCCTAATTTTATATCTCTTTTCCTTCCCAGAGTCAATAATCGAGTTTGAAGAGAACCACTGGGAGCCAGGGACGTGGCAGGAGCTCAGCAGAGTGCCAGGGAATGACAGCACAGCCCTGCTGTCCTTGGCCCCGTACGGGAATTACCAATTCCGCGTGGTGTCCGTCAACGCCGTGGGCAGGAGCCAGCCCAGCAAACCTTCCCTGCGCTATGCCACCCCTCCAGCTGGTAAACCTGGCTCTGCTTTCATAAATAGCAGCATTTTCTCTGCTTTTTTTGGAATATCTGTGTCCTCCCCTGCTCCAGAGGGCGTGAAGAAATCCGGGTGGTTTGCACTGCTCAGTGGCAGCCTCAAGGGTTATTAAAAATAGGTTATTAAAAATGGTGAGAATTGCCCCCAGCTGGGTCAGTGGACTGCAATAACACTCAGTAATTTTGGTGGGGCAGGTGACCATTAAAATTGAGTGTATTAACTAAAGCAGTGCATTTTCAGAGAGGTAAAATCAACTGGAGGATATCTCGTGATATTCTGATTTTGGTGATCTCGCCATATTCTGCTATTTCAGATATTAATGAGATGGGTGCCCTGCTGGGATGAATTCTTCAGTGATTGGTAAAAAAAGAGCAGCCCAGCAGTTGCACATCAAATTCCAGGCATTTCTTTGAGCATTTGATGTGCAGTTAGAACAAATCTAAATTTTAATGACCCAACTTGCTGCGCTGCGTAAAATCCCTGAGGATGCCAAAGGGAGGAGGGCACGCTGCTGGGTTTCCCTGCACCTCTAGCACCTCACTCTGCTGATTTCCCACCCTTTGCAGACCTTCATGGACAAACAGTTGCTGGAGAAGGGCTGGGTTTACAGGGAGCCTTCCAAGAACACGAAACCTGTCAAAAATCTGCATTTACAGAGCATTCACTGGGGCAGAAAATGTTGTCTCCCTGAAAGTCATTTTAGAGGCCGAGCGTTCAGCACAACATTTGCATTCCTTGGCATTTTCTCTCTTTTTCCCCCTGTTTACACCAATTTCAGATCTTTCTTCAATTTTCCAGCTGTGTGTGTACCTCTAATGATGCACCTTCTGTTTGCTATCCCCACAGGGAGAAAAATCTCTTCTTCATAATCCCCCCACATCTGGTGCTTTCAAATCCAAAAGCCAGTTCCCTGTTAGATGGTGGCTCCAACCAACAGGGGCACTTAGGAATCCAAACTGCATAAATTAAGAATCCAAACTGTTTGGGTCCCATCAGCTTGGCTGATCCAAGTCATTCATCACATGAACGTTTTTTGTTTAAGTGTCTGTCACTAACAGGGGAATTTCCCATCCTTTTTGGTATTTAAATGGAAATAAATGGGATGTGCAAGCTGACCTTGTCACCTGTGTGGTTTCAGCTCCAGATAAAAACCCAGAGAACATCCGAGTTGAAGCTTCTGAGCCCAATGAAATGGTGATGAAATGGGAGGTAAGGCAGATTAGCAAATCCTATAGGAATGATCCTTTATTCTTCTGAAAAGTGAATTTGACTTAAATGTATTCTGGATTTTCAGCCCCAGTATCATTTTTGTTTCAAAAGACTGTTTTTTTTATGTCTGACTTTACAGGATATTAAAAAAAACCAAACAAACAAAAAACCCAAAAAAACAAACAAACAAAAAAAAAAAAAAACCCAGACAAACTGAATTCCTCTAAAATACAGTGAGAACTCACCAAAATCCATTCTTCTCTGCTTCTTGTATGCAAGAAACTGCTTCAAATAATTGTGATCTTACCCTGCTCTGCAATTAAAATTACCAGCCAGGCCCAGGGAGAGGATGGGTGGCTCATGGGTTTTGCCCTTCCAGCCTGGATGTTTAAAAACACCACAGAGAATGTGAGCTTGAATTTTTGCACCAAGAACTAAAAGCATGTGGATAAACCTCCAAAGCCTGTGATGTGCATCAAAGGAATTATGTAAAAGTCTTGAGGATGGTTTCCAGATTTCAAATTTCCTGGGTTTTAAGCCTCGAGCTTCTGTGCCAGCAGTTGAGTTATGTATTTCTTCATTTAGCACAAATATCCACAACTGCGGAAGGAAGCAAGTTTTTGTTGGGGCTGGAATTACACACAATTTGCATGAGATTTTCTCCTCAATCTGCTGCTCCCAGTGAAGAACAATAAATGTTTTCCCAGTGGGAAGTCATGTTTTTGGGGTATAATTGCATCCAAAAGGAGGTGGCCCTCAAGATCCATGGGCTTGGATTTGAATGGGATTTTTAGCCCAGGGTCAGGGAAGATAATTCTGCCTCTCAGAAAATGCTGGATTTGATCTTGGAGATAATTTACAATTTTAATGATTTAATGAAACACAGAGTTTAGTACCCAATATGTTTACTGGGAAATACTGGGATGGCCAATACATCTTTGATCACCAGGAACTTCATAATCACTGCTCAGAGAGGGCAAAAGTGGAAGTGAAAGCTGAGCCTGAAAGGAGAGAATGGAAGGGATGGAAAGGCTTGGTTAAATCTTGTTGAATCATTAAAATGTTGTTAAACAGGATTTTCATTTATTTATGGCATTTGCTGTGTGCTTTTCAGGAACTGCTGGGCACTGCACATGCTATTTCTGACAGACAAAGGCTGCAGAATGATGTTAATCTGCCTAGTTTGGATTAAGAGGCCAGCTGAGTTTTAGTGACTGGGATTTTCAGCCAAGGATTTGCAGCTTTAGGGGAGATCAAAATAACAGTCAAGCAGGGCTGCAATCTAGCTCTATACAAGAAATCATTTTTTAGGAGGAGTTTTTTTTTACTTCTCCAGCTTCTCTTGCAAATCCCATTCCTGGGATGGGGAGGTGGTGCCTGTGATAAAGCTGCTCAGTCTCCCAATTCCTTTGCCACAGACATCCCAAAAGTCCTCACAGCAGAGCACATCACTGGGAATCTTTCAGATCCCCCAAATTTAGGTCTCCCCATGCATGAGGATCATCAGAGGGGAATAATTTTCTACTGGTATTTTATGCAATTTCCTGTCAGACCACTAGGATACAAACCAGTTGTTATATATTTCATATTTGCCCATATTTAAATATTATTAAAAGCAGCCTATATGGTGGGAAACACCCACGGCTGTTTCAGTGTGTAGCTTTTTTTGTAGGATAGGTGATTATTTAACTTTCTCAATTAAAGTAGTGCATTTTCAGAGTAATAAACTTAGTTTGAAGATGTCTCATGACAAGCTATTTCTATACACCTCCTAATATTTTATAAATTAATGTTAATTAGCTGGAAACCCTGCTGGGATGAATTCTCCAGCTGATTGGTAAAAGCAGAGTGGCCCAGCAGTTGCACATTAAATGTCCAGGTGTAATTTCCAGCATTTGGTGTGTAGTTAGAACAAATCTAAATTTTAATGACCCAACTCACTGTGCTACATAAAATTCTAGGATAAAATGCAAATTCTATCTCTGCTAAAAGGCACACACAGCCTTATGCCAAACTGTGCAATTCAGTTGTGCTGAAGGCGTGTGGTTTTACCTCACACAGGAAAACCTGTGACAAAACAAAACCTGATGTGTGTAGGAGGGCAGAAATACACCTCCTAGCAATTAATCTGGATTTTAGTCCAAGCTTTTCCCCCTCCTTTCTCTTGAAGTCATGATGTTGCTGTTTCAACCATCCTCAAATTAAAAAAACAAAAGCAAAAAGTCAATGCTTGGGGGTTTTGCCCTTTTCTCTCCCATTGTTGTAACACACATTCCAAAATTTTCCCCTGTTGGTTTTGGGATATTTTTTCTTTTCTATTTACACATATATATGTATATATACATATATATACAAACAATAGGACAGGTCTGCTGGAGCTGTCTCGAAGCTTTTATTCCATTACAGCTATCAGCTCGTTTTACAGAACTAAACAAGGGAGATGGAAACAGCTTTAGCTGCTTGCAACAGCAGATAAGTTGTTCTTAGTTACAGGGTCTTTTAAAAGTTTTTTAGTCAGTAAGATAAAATATTAAAATATTAAATGCTGACAAGCATTTGTTCTAACCAATTAGTAAACTTACACATACCTCTTGCCTTTAACAATGTTTACTTGTAATGGTTTAAAACGATGGATAAAATTTCATTATTAAGCTTACATAATTCTACTATTTTTCTTAACATATTTTCTAAGGCCTGTCTCTACACAGCACATAGCTCAATTATTCCTGACCTTGCACTCCCGACTTTTTGCATTTCTTCACTCTGAGATTTGCTTTCCCACAGCTTTTTGAGAGTTGTACTAATTCTATTTCCTGCATTCCCCGTCCCCTCGGTGCCGTTCTGTGGGTACAGCACAGGCAGACAAGATCTCTTTTGCCTTTCCCCAGCCTCTGAAGCCCATGGAGAGGAACGGGCCGGGACTGGAGTACAGAGTCAACTGGAGGCAGCAGGGCGTGGAGACCGACTGGAACGAGGAACTGGTGAAGAACCACTGGCTGAGCGTGCGGAACGTGCCCACCTTTGTGCCCTATGAGATCAAAGTCCAGGCTGTGAATAATTTAGGCTCTGGCCCAGAACCAAACATCACCATTGGGTATTCAGGAGAGGACGGTGAGTGGCAGGAGCTGGGGGTTTCCTGTGCTGCAGAACGCCAGGGTGTGGAGTGATGGATGAGGCAGCACAGAGCTGCTGGAACGCCAGCACTCAGCCTGATGAGATCCACGAGCCATGGACGTGACCCGTGCTGGTGCCTGGATGCAGGCCTGCTGGAGTGTGAGGGCTTTTTTGGAAAGGTCACTTGTGCTCTCATTAATCTCAGTTGTTGGCTTAGTCTGGGTACTTGTTTGAAGGCCACAGTCCATGAGAAGTCTCTGAAGTGTAGCAGTCGTGTTGTACTTGGTAGGGAAAAAAACCTTTGGGTTCTCTGAGGCTTGACCCAACAGTTTAACACTGTCAGAAGTTAAATACTCTGACAATTAGGGACAAACTCGCAGGTACTGGGTGTTTGAGTGAATTTACAATGCCACGTTCCCATGGGGGCTGGTTTTACCTTGTCCATGAGTTCCTGAAGAATGTGCCATCTTCTCCAGCCTGAGTTTTTGGCCCTTGGTTCCCCATGGCTCCCAGGTGGAATTTCAGTGCTGGAAGTGGACTCTCCTCCTCTGGTCAGACAGGAGAATCCCCACTGCCCACCCAGAGGTGGGAACAGGAAGGTCTGGTGGTGCAGAAGAGCTGGTGAATAGTGAGAACAAGAAGAAAGAAACTCCGCAGCATGTTTATTTTCTTTGTCTCTCTGTGATGAGTCTAATTTTACATCTACCAGTGGAAAATCTTCCTCGCAATTCAGTTGCCAATGGATCAAGGCATCCTTTTTTCAGGCACTGTAATAGCTCTCTGTGTTATGCAGTGATTAAAATCCTGCTGCTTAATGAGCTTAGTTGTAAAATGAAATTGATTATAAAAAAAACCTTTATGATTGCCTTCTTGAGTGCCGTATTAATCATTTCTTTTATTCTTCACACTGCTGAAAGCATTGCTTGAAACAGGAAATCATAAATACTGGTGGAGAAATTCATGTGTCCCAGTGCACATGTATCCCAACCCTCAGCAGAAAAACACAGAACAATAATGTTTATTGGCCCATTCCACCCACTGGATGCAGGTGGAATGGCTTTTTGCTTGCCTGCAGTGAGATTGCATGAAGTGGTACAGCTGGAGCTGGAAAGCCAAGCCCTGGAGCTGTGAACATTGTGAATCTGGGCTCTTGGAAGTGTTTTTAACACCTGGGACTTTTGTTTTTACAGTTCCAGATGCTGCTCCTTCGGGCGTGTCGGTGGAGGTTCTGAACAGCACCCTGGTCAAAGTTTACTGGTTTGGGATACCAAGGGACCGAGTTCGTGGGCACTTAAGAGGCTACAAGGTTACAAATTTCTCTATAAATATTTGTACGTAGTTGAGTAAATTATTAAATGAGTCCCAGATTGTAATCTCTCATTTTTGGGAAGGTGAGAGAGATCATGATCATTCTCATCCCCACACAACACGATTTGTTATAGAAATCCCAATCTCCTCGCAGGTCAGCTGGTGGAAAACAAGAAGCTTGCTGGATGGGAAGAGGCATCACCCAGAGAAACACTTCCTGACATTTGTAGGAGACAAGAAAACTGGGATGATTCCTGGCCTGGACCCCTTCAGTGAATTCCACTTGACAGTTTTGGCTTTCAACTCCAGAGGAGACGGCCCTGAGAGCTCCCCCGTGATGTTTGAAACTCCAGAAGGAGGTAAGACAAGAGGAAAGACATAAACTGAAACTGTCCTTGGGACAAGGTGAGTTGATTCCCTTATTTAAGATGATAATAAAATCTCCACTATTCATAGAACCCTTCACCTGCAAGGGGAGCTGTGGGTGTTGAGCTAAATTATATCCTCATTTAATAATAATTTGTAGGGACAGACTTGTTCACTCTCCTCTGAAAACTCATCCCTGTGTCTTCCAGTCCCTGAACAACCACGTTTTCTCAGGATCCTGAGCTTTGACAAGGACTCAGTCACTCTGTCCTGGGGACTTCCCAAGAAACCCAATGGCCACCTCACTGGCTACATTCTGCAGTACCAGATAAGTACGTGCCTCGTTTCCTTTGAGTTCAGAATTGAGGCAGGATTAGTTAAGGAAAACTCCCAGATGTGATGTGCAGAGGAGAGGCTGCAGTCAGCTCCCGGAGCTGGAAGTTTTCCATGCAATTCTTGCCATGAAAGCTCCCATTGCAGCCATTCCCTGTCCCACGTTTATGGGCTGATTCAATGATTTCATATTGGCACTACCTAATGTAGTGGCTAAAAAGACCCATAAATTGTAGGTGCATTTTACTGGAGTGAAACTCATTTAAAACAAATTGAATTGTGAGGAGAGCACTCTGTGAAGCCACATTAATGTAGATCTGCACATTATGTCAGGGAGCTTCTCCCATCCTAAGGTACCTCAGCAGAAACACAAAGAACCACCTGAGTCATGGTGTTGAGTAATCACACCAAAAATCCAAATACCAGGGGATTTTTTTTCTTTCTGGTCTAGGAAAGAAATGAGAAACAAAGACAACCTCAGACAAGGCCCAGTACTTAGCCCAGACTGCCATAAAACCAATTGTGTGGTGATAATTCAGTGTATTTTATATGTTCTTTAAGGGTGGAAAAGGATGAGTCTGTGCCCTATTTATATATTAAAAAATCACCCATGTATTTTACACTTCTCTCTGCTGATAGCAGAACTGCTCAGATGTTTTAGCATCTGGATCTTCCCTTTAGTTTTGCTGATTATGGGCAAAGATTGATTCTATTTACAGAATTCCAGTCTGGTTCAGTTGGGAAGGGACCACAGAGTCATCTGGGTCATCCCACAGCTCAGAAGTGTGTCCAGATGGCTCTGGAATATCCTGAGAGGGAGACTCCAGCCCCTCTCTGCTCTCTGTTCCAGTGCTCAGTCACTGCACAGGGAACTTCTTCCTTGTGTCCAGGTTCCTGCCCATTGCTGGGACCACCAAGCACAGCCTTTCTTCAGATATTTCTGTATTTTTGTAAGATCCTCTCTCAATTTTCTCACAATCCCTCCTTCAGCTGCTGGTAAAAGTTTGCAGATGTTTGGAAGCCAAGCAGGGAGCAATTCATAGATATTTAATGATATAGGAGACAGCCATTCTTACCTCCCACTCAGGCTGTGCATATGTGAAATCAGAGAGCTGTTTGAGCTCAGTGATAGCTCACTGAGCCTTTGGGAGATGGACACAGAGGACAAAAATCCCATTTAACACCAGCAGGAAGGGCACAAACTTCACACCCACCCAGTGCTCCCTCCTGGCGGTGCTCAGGACACATTTTCATGCCTCTGACCTGTTGGAACCCTGGAAACTGAGAATTTTAGGCATTCTGTGCTGACAGGCACTGACCCCTAGGAAAACACTGCTTTTGACTTGAGGCTGTGGAGAAGGCTTCCAAAATTGAATGATAGAAATGGGATCACGGGTGTGTAGTCTGAATAGATGTGTGTGGTATCACATGGTGGTGGAAAACTTAGAATTTAAGGGTTTAGGATATAGTAGTAGGTATAAAGCAAGATGGAAGTTTTAGGGTGCAGGTTTTCTTCCCCTTCTTCATGGGTCTGGGTGATCTTCTTCAATTGGAGAGAAAAACCCACATTGCGGGCCATGGGTGGTTGGTTATTGGGCTAAAAGTAAAAATAATTATGTGTCCATTCTTAATTGGACAGTTTAGCCTTAAAAGGCCTTCAAGAGAGCAAGATACATCTCCATTTTCAGCTTGTCAACTTGAGGCCCTGTAGAACTCACAGTTTTCAAGAATGTAACATAGATAAGAATGAATAAATATCCGAGTCCCAACAAGAAATACCATGTCGAGCTTTTAACCCTGACTCTGGCAGAAAAAGCAGATAAACTCAATGCTGACTGAGGTGCTCTTCCCTTGCAGTCAACGAGACCCACGAGGTGGGCGCCATGAGCGACGTGAGCGTCAGCAACCGCTCGGTGCTGAGCTGGCGCCTGGCAGGGCTCAGCCCCAGCACCAAATACAAGTTCTACATCAAGGCCTGCACGGCCAAGGGCTGCGGCAAGGCAGCCACTGAGGAGGGGCTGACGCTGGCCCAAGGCGGTAAGTTGGCGAAACGCGGTTTGGTGTGGAGGAGCGCGGAGAACAGCGGGAAAATGTTGTGTAAAACCTTACAAAATCAGGGTCTCGCTGCCCTTGTGAAACCATGGCTCAGGCCTGCTGCTTTGGATAAGGAAAAAGGGATTCTGAAAAAGTGACTCAGCTGGAAAATGTTGTGTATAGGTAAAACCTTACAAAATCAGGGCCTCACTACCCTTGTGAAACCATG
>PYHW01010591.1:1491827-1503812 GCA_013186435.1 Turdus rufiventris | reverse complement strand
TGTGCTGGGCAGGGCTGGGGCAGCTCTGCAGGTGGGGTCTCACCTGAGAGGGGCACAATCCCCCCCTTTCCTGCTGGGACCAGCCAGGGCTGGGGGGTTCTGGGGGACATCACCCACAGCTGGGGCAGGAAGATGAGCGAAAGAAACCTCACGAGACTTTCCTGAGATTCAGCCTTGTTAAGAATCTATGGAATTAATTTTATCAGAAATTGCATCTTCATCACTGTGGCTTCATTTGAGAGCGAGTGTCTGTGTGTGAGCACAGCCTAAAATTGAGGAATTTGGGAGTGGATGTGAAGAGGGACATTTAGGAAGCTCTCTTCCGTAAAGGAGCAGGTTAAAGGTCTGAAACTGTGGTTTGTTAGTTCTGTTTTTGCTTTTTTTTTTTTTTTTTTTTTCCAAAACAGATGATCTTTGAAATCTTTCCCATCAGTTCTCTCCACATTCCAATTTCAGGTTTATAACACCCCTCACTGTGCACGTCTTGGCAGGGAACTTGCCCATCTTGCAGAGCCTTGCGTGAATAATTCATGGCAGCGTCATGCTGATTCTCAAAAGGCTGGAGAATTTCTTTGGAGAAAGAGTTTAATAAGATTCTCCCAAACAACACAAGCTATAGCTTTGGATGAATTTTATGGAGTAGCAGCTCTCAAAAGGTTTTGCATGATCAAGGATTTAATGAACTGAAACCCCAAACATATGGTAGCCCCTTCTACCTCTTTGTATCCTGGGCTGAAGCATGGAGATGAAGCTGCTTAATTGGAGTCAGAAACTTGAATTTATCACATCTGAAGGCACAGGGAGAAGTTTTAATAAATAGGATAATAAATTTGGCTTCTTCTATTTACTTCTTAATTTGAGTGATATTATATGACAATGATGGAGAATGAAACAGCTTTTAATCTTTGTTTTCCCAAGCCAACAACGAATAGAGCTCCTGCAAAAATACAGAAATTCTCCCAGCTGAGTGTCCCAGAAATTGTGTTCAACCAGGTGTCATTTAACCCAGCAGAGAGAGGAATTGAGGCATTTGCAGTCTTTGCAAAGAGGGGTGAGTTCCACCACAAATTATGGATTTCTGGACCTTCCTGAGGGTGTTTTGGCTTTGTTGTTTTTTCCTTTTGAAGGCAACTTCTAACCAGGCCTTGGTGATCTAAGAGACTGGTCTGGAATGGGAAATCCCTTGAAACAGTCCAAAATAATTGTTTGGGTTTTTTTTTTTTTTTTTTTTTCCTTTTTTCCCAGGCTATTTTAGAATTATTCCAGTTCTTAGTGGGTGCTACTTTGCCAGGGAAAACAAAACCAAAAAATCCCCAAAACCACAAAACAACCAAGCCCAAGAACCAGTCAGTGTAGTTAAAATACATCACATCAGTCTTGGTGTTTGCAGGAACATATTTCAGAGTGTATTTGGCACCTAAAAAATTGGGATATAAACGTTTGGTGTTGTTCTGAGAATGGGAGACCATGGGAATGTTGGAGAAGGAAACTCCCAAGGGAAATATTGGTGCTATAGAATTGGTTCTCATTATTGAGCTCTCTGGTTTAGGAAAGGATGGGGAGCCTTTTCTCCCAGTTTTTTTTTCCAGCAGTTCTGGAGCCAGCTGCCCAGGGAGCTGCAGAGCCTCCATCCTTGCAGGTTTTCAGAATTAGGAAAAAAGTTGCACTTTCCTTAACCCTGCAAGGAAGAGCTTTGCTTTGAATGGGGAAATTGTGATCTCCTGAAGTCACTTCCAGCCACGATTTCGGTGAGTCTCTGGGATTTTAATGGCAAGAGTATTTAGGATTTTAGTGGGACTTTGCATGGAAGGGATCTCAAAGGCAGGAGCAGGGTATAAATTAAATCTCCATGGATTCCAGTGCCCAGATTCCAGCAGAGCTGCCTGGATCACCAGCCTGGCTGTGCACATGTGCCTGGTCCCCTCCTCCAGGATCCAGCCTGTTTTCTGCTCAAACCCTGTGACTCAGACTCAAACCCTGCACTTTCATCCCTGCTAAAATGTATTCCTACATGGATCCTGGTCCTGGCAGTGCCTTCCAGGGAGCTCATTTAAAGATTATATTGGGGACTCGTGTTTTTCAGTGCTGAAGTTATTTTCTTAATCAGGATCTTAGAGAACTCCTTAAACCAGCTCTTTTGTTTTTTTTTTTCTTTCTCCTAGTTGACATTTAGTTGAAATTAATATTGTAATTGTTTTCTCTGGAGAGTCTGCAACTTTGTGCACCCTCATTTAGGGAGAGAAATATGGATGATGGGTGACTAATGATGCTTAGTTAGGCGTTTTTAAATATAAATCCAGAAACTGTCAATCCACTCTCTGTCAGAGAGAGAAGCAGCTCCTGTTTTCACACAGTATCTTCCTTCAGGGGATTCTGTCTTGGGAAGCACTGTAACAGGCAGGAGTGGATGGGATTTGACTTTTTTGGCACTTTTTACCCTTTCCTTTGCAAACACCCTTCCAGTTCTCCCATAACATTTGTGGGGGCTCAGAGTGCCTTGCTGCTAGAGAGAACATCTTGCAGTGACATTGCCCACTGCAAGCCAAGCCCTTGTCCTTCAATTTTATAAACAAGGATGATCAAAGTTGGACAAACCATATCTTTAGCCTGAGGAACTCAGTTTAGCTGTATTGAGCAGGATGTTGCTATGTGGATTTAAATTAGCTGGATGTGTCCTGGGTGGTTTAGACAAGGTGGGCTGGTCTGTCCACTCTCCCTCTGCCTCCTTTGCCACCTGCTTGCTTGTCAGTCCTTTCTTTTTTTAACCTATCAGTAGTCTGGTGATTGATTAACTCAGTTCAGATTCCTCTGCCTGCAAGGTTCAAAAGGACCCATTCTCATTTTACTCATAAATATACAATATTTTATTTCCTTCCTATTGACTCCTCACTCTTCCAATGTTCTTTCCTTACCTTTTCTCTTCTGGTGAACAATCTTGTTTCCTGCTGTTTGACAAAGAAAAGGAAACACTTTACTTTCCAAGCCTTCCTAAGGGTCAACCTCCCCTCTTTTTAAAATTAGTTGTGTGCTGCAAGGTGCAGGGGAGCAGAGGGTGGAGCATGGCAGGGGGAGCAATCAGCCTGGATCCAAACAGAAAAATTCATGACCTAAATGATGCATCTCCCTCCAGATGTCAGAGCAGCAAATAAATGTTTCATAAACTTTGTTTTCCAGGTCAGCTCCAAGCCATGATTTTATGGTGGTGGCTTAACCCTTCATGTTTAGAGGAAGCAGAACAAGGAGCAGAAAATGTTCCTGGACATCTCTGCTCCTGGGAGGAGTTGTGGAATTAATGCCTCCAGCCAGGAAAAACAATGTGCGAGACTGATAAACCATAATTCAAGGATGAGGAATATCATCACATGGATTGACTGTGTAGAAAAATCAGAGGAAATGGTTTCCCAACCCCATGAAAATACATCAATAGCAGTTTCAGCACCCTGGGGCAAGAGCAGAGCTGGCTGGTCCTGCAGGAGCCACACCAGCCTGCTGTGGGGTCCAGGACACCTTTCCACACCCAGGAAAGCTTCTGTCTGTACAGTGGGATGGAGGGCAGTGGGTGGTGATGACTGCATGGAGGAGGTGAGGGCACAAAGCCAGAACTCTAATTCTGTTTGTAGGATGAACGCTTTTCCATTGATTCAATCCTCACAGCTGTAGAAGCAGTGGGGGCTTTATTTTCAGGTGAAGAACAGCTGTAAGGGCTGCTGCACCCTCAGAGCTCTGTTCCATGTGCCAACCCTGTGCTGCTGAGCAGAGGAGCTGGCACCCAGGCTCTGCTCTCTGTGAGATCCATCCCTGTGCTCCCAACCAGCCCCTGCGATTCTCCATAGGGCAGGAGCCCTCTTTGGGCTGACTGTGCTGTTCTCAGGCATCCTTTGGGGCTGCACACCCTGCCCTCCTCAGCAGGGCACTGAGAGTGCCAGCAAACCCTGCTAACAAGTGGCAGAATCGATGTGCTCGCAGGCCACTCCGACACTGGAGATTTATGGTGCTCTCCCTTCCCGCTGTGCTGCTGCTGCTGCTTTACAATTAGAGGGAAGCTGGCATTACAAACATCTGCTGCCCATGTTGGCCTGCAGTTGCCAAACTTGTGGCTGTCTTTGTGCCAGGCAGGGCCTTGCCAGCAGCAGGGCTGTGTTTAAATGTTAGCTCCCGAAAGCGCCACGGAACCAGCACTAATCTGACATTTCACTCAGGGAAGGGCAGGGATCAGGGATCAGGGAGGGAGAGGCACAGCCAGGAGCTTAATTAGCATGGAAGCGCAGGAAAGAAGCGGCATGTTGTACAAAAGAGCTCGGTGAGAGGTTGTTTGCTGTGTTTTCCTGAGGTTTCTCAGGATGTGTTATTGGGAGCTGCTGACTGGGCTCCAGCCGTGAGGTTCCTCCTGCTGGGCACATCCAGGACACTCAGAGCCTGCTGTGGGTGTCCATTTATCCCCAGAAGTGTAGGATCTGTTCCCTCCAGCTGTGTTTTGGTGAGTTTTCCCTGCAGGAGGTCAGAGATGCACTTGGTGATGTTCAGCCAGGCACTGAGACTTGTCCCTCATCCCGGTGCCCTTTGTTATAAGTATTAAAAAATGTTATTATAAATATTGTTAAATATTTAATAAATATATAAATATTTAAATAAATATTATTAGTTTTTCACAACTATTAAAATAAATGCTATATGTGTAATGTTAAAATAGCATTTCTGTATAAATATAAGTTCTTTCCTTTTCTTTTCTTCTAATAACAAAAGTTAAACATAAATTGTGAATCCCAGGCTGCATTTCAGTGGGTTTGAGCTGGGTGCTGCAGTGGAGCTGCCAGAGCCAGGCACTGAGCAGCAGAGGGCACTGATCTAACAGGAGTGGGAGAAAAATCATCCTTTCACTTCAGCACAGTCTAAATGGCCCCAAGATTAATCTGTTAATATCCTCTCATTCCTTTCCCTCCTATATCAGTGTTAATTGCCAAACAAGTGACAACTTTCCCCAGTATATTATACTGGTCCATTATACACTGCTGCTGCAGATATGGTTATTTGCAAATTTGCTACAGACTCCTCCACGAACTCCAGAGGGTTTTATGTTGCTCTTGTATGTATGAATACAAATAAATAGAGGCTGCAGTTCCATCTATATCAAATTTAATCTGCATGCTGTTCAAAGCAGTCTAAATATTAAAACCAGATTATTGGAGTTTTCCACGGGAATAATTTTATTTTTCAGAGTTTGCTTTCAAATCAACTCGTCTCTTTCCTTTGGGTTGGTTTGCCTCCAAAAAGATGCTTTCTTCTCAGATTACAGTATTTTTGTTGGCTCTGCACTCACAAGTGTATTTAAGGAATGGTTTATACCTGTTGTCAGCTGAGCTGATAAATGCACTCACCACGCAGACTTGGCATAAATAGACATCATAAACCTGGCTGCACAAAATGCACGGTGTGCAATCCAGAGGGAAAGGACAGCATGGGTGTCCTGGGGTGAAGGAGAAGTGTGCAATCCAAAGGAAAAGGGCAGGATGGGTGTGCAGGGTGAAGGAGAAGGGTGAAATCCAAAGGAAAATGGCAACATGGGTGTGTGGGGTGAAGAAGTTTCAAATCCAAAGGTAAAGGACAGCATGGGTGTGCTGGGGTGAAGAAGTGTGCAATCCAAAGGAAAAGGGCAGGATGGGTGTGCTGGGGTGTAGTGTGAAATCTAAAGGAAAAGGGAGACATGGATGTGTTGGGGTGAAGGAGAAGTGTGCAATCTAAAGGGAAATGACAGCATGGGTGTGTGGGGTGAAGTATAAAATCCAAAGGAAAAGGGCAGGATGGGTGTGCAATGGTGAAGAAGTGTGCAATCCAAAGGAAAAGGGCAGGATGGTGTGCTGGGGTGAAGAAGTGTGCAATCCAAAGGAAAAGGGCAGGATGGTGTGCAGGATGAAGGAGAAGCAGACAGGGGCAGGAGCTGCTGCTGGTGATGCCAGCCCAGGGCAGAGCAGAGCCCAGGGCTGGGGGCAGAGGCTGGCAGCAGCACTGATGGAGCCTGGCGTGTCTGCAAATTGCTCTGACAGCCAGGCCCTGATAAAATTTTAATTTGAGGAATGAACCTGCTCTAAACTTCGCGAGTCGAGCCCTGCAGCTTGCGACTTTTTGCGAAGATAAATGAAAATGGACTTGAGGACTCTGACAGCAGCCGGTGGGCACGGCCCCGTCTCGTGTCTGACAGAGAGCCCTGGCCTGTGTCACGGAATTGGGGTCAGGAAATAAATATCAGCTGCTGTAAGCACCTCTGCAGTGGCACAGCATTATTGAAAGGTGAGCAAAGGACGCTTGTGCAGAGGTAGCCCTGAGGTCTGGCCGCCTACAAATGGTGGTTTATTGTCTGCGCTGTGTTAGGCTAACTGAGAGCAGGATGTCAGCTGTAACTGCGCCCTGCAGAGCTTCCTAACTCTGGGCTGCTTCCTTCTTTTGGGAGAGTTTTAGTGGAAAAAAAAAATCCTGGTACTGTAGGTGCATTGTGGTAGTTACTGAATATCGAGGCTCAAGGCAGGAGAGGGATCTCACTCTATTTGAGATGAAAACCCAAAACTAAATACAAATGAAGATGTTGAAGTGGGACCACTAAAGACAATCCCAATCACAATTAAAATGGGAAAAGGTCTTGAATGTGTGGGAAGGGCTTACCCCACCTCCCAAAACATGCTGAAAGCATCATTGGGAAATTCCTGTCTGAATACAGGTCACACTGTTAGCAGGCATCAAACACCAGCTTCAACAGAATAATACCAAATTTGTGCTCCCCAGATGGAGACACATGCCCACTTGAGATGTTCAAATATATTCTTTTGAAATATGGATGTAGCACCTTCCCAGTTGAAACTTTGTGAGCACTAACTTCTTTTCAGAATAAAATATTCGTGTTACATGACCGTTTCTTTAAATTATTTCTTATGTAAACTGCTTTAAATGTAATTTTTGGGCCCAATTTTTCTGTCTTTTCCTCCACTGGGTGCTGTTCTATCCCCTCAATCTGGATTTTGTGTTTAATTACATTTTATATGTGGCTTAGCAATGTCCATTTGACAGGGAACTTACTCATGACCCTGGATGTGAAGCAGAATCTGGCTTTGGTTCAACCTGAGAGGCAGCAGGTCAGGCTTTAGTACGTGCTGCCTTTCTGTTTGTTTGTTTGATTTAGTCTTGTTCAGCAAATACCAAAAAATTTCCTGCACTGAGTTAGGTCAGTCAGAGTGGGCTGCCCAGAAAATCCCTGATTTTAAGCAGTTTTAGTTTATTCCTGGCACAGGGAGGCAGCCCAGGATTTTCTGCTGCTGCAGCTGGTTCTGACCATGAATTGCTTCCCAGCTTAGGTCCCACTGCAGGATCTGGGCTGGCCTTGCCCAAAGTGTGTGTGAGACCCCTCCTGAGATGGATTTCCATATTTTATTAGTGTGAGTGAAGCAGGGAGCCCAGCTTTAGAGTGCCTGAGCAGGAAAATTAATGTAGACACTTCACAAAATCCTGAAGAACAGATATGCATGGGAGGGGTTTAGCAGAATCCTGGGATGGTTTGGGGTGGGAAGGAACCTTAAACCCCATCTCATTCACCCTTCCACCAGCCCAGGTGGCTCCAAGCCCCATCCAGCCTTGAAATATCAGCTACTGCAGAAAGAGAAACAACATTCTGTATGTCAGAATCCAAAAACAAGAAAAAAAAAATCTTTATTATGATCCAAAAAAGCAGAGAAGAACTTTTGTGTTTCAGGTATGGGAGCCCATCCTGGTGGAAGCAACAGGTTGAAAAACCTTCACAACCTCTGAAAGGAAGGTGAAAAAGGAGAAAAAGGAGGGAAAAGGCATTTTTCAGCACCCGTGGGTGCCCAAAGAGGTCTCATTGCTGGGAGGTTTAGGGTCCATTTTTAACGGTCAGTGCAGAAAATTCACCAATTCTTAGTATAAGAGATTTCTTTAAAAAAAAAAACTTAGTTTTCTTTGCCAACCCTACTGTCATTTCCCAGAAAACAAAGACACAGCCAGGAATAATTGCTTTAGCCTTTAGTTTTGAGTGGATTTTTTTTTTCCTTCTGCCAAACAAATAGAAAAAGCAGTTGGACTGGTTTAACATATACTTCTATCTAAGAGAGAAAAAAAAAATCCAATAGAGATGAAGATAACTTTATTTCTGTCAGCAAAGAAAAATACATATTTGATCCAATCTACACTAAATTTTTCTTTGCGGTTCTTGAGAAATAAAAATGAAAAAAAAAAATCTATATATCACATTCTTGGCCAGCATTTGATGACATTCCCCTTCAGTTTTTCCTTCTGTTTTCTTACTAACTACAACAAGAAAAGGAGAGTGTAAGTTTATGTAGAAGTAAAGGTAGAGCAGCAGAGTTCCCAGGCACCTCATTTTACATTTTGCTTTGACATGAAGTGAGAAATAACTGAGCACAACCTTTACTACAATAATTGGATTTTTGCCATCAGGAAAAGCTTGTTACATTTGTGTCCTCTGAGAAATAATACTCTTTTTAGGCTGAGTTTTATAGACTCCACTCTCTGTAACCTTAGAGGGATGTGATGTGCAGGGCTGGATCCTTCCCTGATTGTCTCTCATGGTTCTGTCGATACTGGGGCTTGGTTTACCCCAGCACAGCCTCAGAATCATTTTGTGAGACATGGTTTGGAACACAGGCTAATTTTAGAGCAGGCTCCTCTGTCTTCTTCTTCTTATTTTGCTCCTTTTTTTGCTGCTGTTTTTTCAGGTTTTGCCCATTGTGCAATTTCCTTGAAGAATCATAGGAAAATAGAATTAATTATAAAATCTGCATGGTTATTGCACCTGGAAATGCCAGTCAGGTCAGAGCCCAAGGATGAGTGAGCTTTGTCAGCTGGAGATGGGAAATTTCTTTAATTTTATCATCTCAGGTGTTTTGAAGTTGCCTGTTGTATTTCTCTCCATCACATCTGGGCTCCCCCAATCAAAAAAAACTTCTTAATTTCATGCATCTCATTAAGTATGTGAGTAATTTCTGAGATTTCATTAGTACTACATAGAACTTTGCTGTAAACATTGATGATCATGTGCAAGTTTGTCATGGATGGCTTTTGTTAATTCTCCAACCTCTACTTGAAGCTGAAATGAAACAAATATTGAAAAGAATATAAAAAAATTGCTACTTCAGAATTTTTTGTGATACCAAATTCCAAAATATTTGTGTCTATTGGGATGTTGCTTCAGTACTGTTTACATGTGGGTGCATCAGCAGTGAAAACATAAAATGTGAATTTTTAAATATTCTATTCTGATTTTTTAGAGTGTAAAAGAAGCAACAGGAGCATTGCACATGAGTGTCACTGGGGTGAACCATTCCTGACCCCAAGAGATTGGCATTTCAGCATCCCCAGGATTATTTATCCTATGAGGAATATTAGATTTGATAAAAGGATTAGATATTAAGAAGGAATTGTTGTGAGGGTGGGGAGCCCTGGCACGGAGCACACACTTGGAAGTGTCCAAGGCCAGGTTGGACATTGGGGCTTGGAAAAACCTGGGACAGTTCAAAGTGGGAGGGACTGGATGAGTTTTTAAATCCCTTCCAACCAAATCCACTCTGTAACATAATGTGATCTGAACCTGTTTTATTTAAACATAACCAGTGTGAGATGGGAAGTGTGAAGTGGTAAAATACCATTTTAGGAGAGGGAGATGGATATTAAGTTAAAGCGCCTGGTACTCAAAATCAATTTGGATTTACTTCAAACTTTGCATAACCCCTTCTCCTCAGAGTTATACAAATGTCTTGATAGACTCATTAAAATCTGGAAAATGGGAGAGAAAAATCTCCAGATATGAGACTCCTGAATGAGTGGAAATAAAAATCTCTAACTGAAGTGTGAAATGAGAGTGGATCAGTGAGAATTTTAAGTTTCCATTTCTTTCACTTGTTGGCTTTATCACCCACCGTTACTTCAGCACTTTGATGGAGCAGAACGTACACGTTCCAAACTATTTATTCCAATTTATTTTGCAGGGCCTTCCCTTTGGGTGTGGAGCTCAGGGTGAAGACCCCCATGGTGTCGAGAAGAGAAGAGAAGAGCCAGCACCAGTGAATCCATGAGGAATAATGATTTTTGAGCTCTGGTTTCACTACCTTGCTGGCCAGAGCAGAGATTCTGATTAGGGATCCTTCACAAGCTCAAAGCCCGTCTTCTCCTCCTCCTAGAAACAGATCTCAAATGCAATTCAACTCATCAGGGGATGTGCATGGAGTTGTTTTCCAGAATGCTCTGAGCTCCACATCTTGTATTTCATGTTCCTGTCTCTCTCCAAACAGCACAACTGGTAGCATTTTATTTACTCTCACAAACCACAATTGTTTTTTGTTTTATTTTCATATTTACTGTTCCACTGTGCTTAAAACGTGGCTCCTGTCCCTAAGGATAGCTTGAAATGTGACTTTTATTCTGACAGTAGTTGTGTTTTTTTGGTTGAGACTCCCATTTACACCCCAAATTGATGGAGAAAAATAGAGATTTTCTTTATCATGATGGTACAGTATAAAACAAATTGCTTCAGATTATGATTCCCTCCAGTTTAAATTGTTCCATTGTTTAGACTGGAGCTGGCTGACAGATTCTTCATTTATCTTTCTTGGCTAACACAGCCCTGGACAGATTTGAGGCATTAGGCTGGGGCTGGTCTGTCAACCCTGACCTTGTGCCACATTAGCTCCTTGCAAAGCTGACACTCTTCATTTCTCAGCCCTACATTTTGTTCTCAGCTTTCTGAGCCAGGATTAGCCACAACTGCTCCTGAAATTTGTATGGGCAGGTATCAAAAGCCATCATGCAGGCTTTTCTTTTTCACACTCCCTCTTTTCACCAGCTTGTATTCTAAATCAGAAACAAAGATCTCATCATTCACACCTCATAACAAAATTAAATCACTTTTTGTTTTAACTCTGATTTATTTTATAGACTTGGTCTGGTTTAAAACCAACTTTTACATTTGAAATCTGGGCCATCAAAATTAGCAATGAATTCTTGTTATTCAGTGATTATATGTGAAGGACATCCTGGTGGTTTATTCTAAAAATTAGCTTGGGTCAACTTAATCTGTAGGTTTCATTTTAGGAAGGGAAGGGCTTTGGAGCTGAAAGCTGAGGAAGTTGTGTGACTTTAGGCTGAATTGTGAAAGTACTTCCATGAGTGCTTGGAGTTTATTCCACATTCACTTTAAATTGGATAAAACTAACTCCTGTTGCAAAGCCTCCTGGAGAGGCAGCCAGCATGGTCTTATCTGTTTTTGGTTTTTTGGGTTTTTTTCACCAGGAAGGTGGCCTCCCTTCTTCACAACAATTTCTTGCAAACTTTGCATGTTCAAAAGGCTGAGCCTCATGTTTTTCTCCTAATGGGAATTAATAGCCCCAGGAAGTTCCAACAGCATTTGTCTCTTTGGAAGAATGATGGTGTGACTCACTGAAATTTTCCTGTTTGGTTTTCTTGCAGGGAAACTATTGGGAGGGGAAAAAAAATCCACATTATTCAAGAAACAAGCAAATAAACCAAATTCACAGTGATCCTGCTCACAGGGAATCCCAGACTGGCTCATCTTTTTTAACTCACAAACCTTAAAAAAAAAAAAAATCTTGGCCTGAAAAAGTCTCAGGTAAATTGTGCAAACCCAAAAACGTTTTGGAATCAGCTGCTGGGGGAGCATGAACACAAAAATGTTGATGGCATGGACTGAGACAAAGCAGGCAAAGTTCATCCCAGCAGGGAGAATTTTCCATGGCTCAGCTCTGGGATGAGGAGTCTGAGCACCCTGAGCTCACCCCTGAGCCCACACTCAGCTCTTTGGCTGCCAGATGCTCTGGTTTTAATGTGTGCATCACAGCTGCAGCCCTGAAAATGCAGAATTTCACTCTCCCAGCTCTGCTGCCACTCCTCATGTCTCATTTTCACTCTGCAGATTATTTTCAGGTCCTTTTATTTTTTTTTTTTTTTTTT
>PYHW01010591.1:1458361-1482959 GCA_013186435.1 Turdus rufiventris | reverse complement strand
ATTGTACCAACACACTGAAATGGAACATGGATGGAGAGCAGGGAGCAGCTGCTTTCATTATGGGAGGCCTCTTTCTGAATATTTACATCTGAGATATAAATCACCCCTAACGCATCACTCAGTGTAATAGGTTCCTGTAATTAAATGAGAGTTTTATTGAATAAATTGCACACTGTTAATTACACGTGTAAGAGTCTCTGGCAATTCCTTTTACTTTATTGCAGATAAAACAATGACCTTTTCTGTTTTCATAGTGCTTGATAATTTAAGAAGATGGAAGAAGTGTTAATTGTGAGTTGGCCAAGAAGTCTTTAAAATGCTTTAATGGCTTTAATAGTATTAACTCAATATTGAGATAAGATTATTCCTTGTGCTTCCTGTGTACTCACAGTGCCAGGCACTGCTCCTCTCACCTCTGGAACTCTGGGGTGTGGAACAAAAACCAGGAAAATGTTGATTTAGTCTATAATATCCCCAAATTGATTTTCCATGATGGAGTGGAGAGTCAGGAATTACCTGCATCAAATCAGCAAGGATTTTATGCAAATGAATGCAGAATTAGAATAGCAGAATGCAACTTGATGACATTGGCCTTATTTTTTGTATATTATTCAATAGTTGCTAAGTTTACAATTTTCCCTTTCCTTTGGCATCTTTATTTGTAATTAAGATATTTATACGTGCACACAAGTACAAACTCACCCATTGGACACTGAAATTCAATCCCAGTGAGGTTTTATTTTTATTTACTGCTTCCTCCAATAAATGCACATCTCTCAAATCTCTGCAGAGCTGCATCGATTCCTGAAGTATCATCTCCCACTTTATTGAGTACAAGTGGTGACTGATTGTCCCCTGACACTTCAGCAAGAACTCAAACATACAAGAAACGAGTTTTAAACAGGCTGTAACAGGCTGTGACTTTATTAAAACACCACCACATCTGGGGCACTTTTTGGGATGGTTGAGAATTTCTTGATAATTTTTTTTTGTCCCCCTCCACTGGAAAAAAAAAAAAAACAAAAACCTGCTGATTTGCCCAAATCCAAGCTGTTTGCTAAGCAGAATTGGATTCAACAGATGCAATTAAGAAGAAAAAGAAGCCAGAGCAGTAGCAGGTTGACACTGTTAACAGGAGATTGTGCTTTTCCTTGTGATGGCAATTTTTCAACATTTTAATGAACTTCCACTTGAAAAAAAAAAAAGAGAAACTTGAAACCAATTAATTTGAGTGACCTGATAAAAGGAAAAAAAAAGACCAAAAAAAACAACACCAAAAAAGCAGGGGGAGTGCTGGTGGGTGGCAATGTGAGATCACAGCTTTGCACCCTGTCTCGTACAGAACTTCTGCAAACTGCTGAAAACCTGGGGGGGAACCAAGCTCAATCCTCACTCAGTGGGGAACTTCCTTGCTGCACTGCTGATATCCTCCAAACTTAGAGAAAACTCGGGACTTTAAAGGCAAAATCAGCATTACCAGCCTGCTTTTTCTCTTTTTTGGTGTTTGCTTTCCTGAGAGCAGCTTGTCTACATCACCAGAGTCGAGCAAATTCCAGCCCATCCCAATCCTGTTTAGCTCTGCTGGGATCTTCCTGAGATTCTCCTTTTTGCCTCAATCCTACTGAACACCAAATTTTTGTGCTAAACAATATTGATTTCATGATTTCTAATCATGAATTTGCTTGGAAATGGTATTAATGCAACACCAGGGTCCTGTCAGGTCAGTTTGAAATCACTCTGACTCACAGAAAACACTTGAATTTAAAGTTTGAAACCATCTTCCATTTAAAAATAACATTTTAAAAAATTAATTTGCACCTGCGCTCAATAGGGCACGGTAAGAACAGCAAAGCTTTTCACCAGGGTTTGAAAATACAGCAAATAACTTCTTCAGGCAGAGAAAAATAACCTGATAGCAGCTTGCTCTGGGAACTCACAGGATTTCTCTGTTCAACAGAGCAGGAAAATACATCTGCTTTGTATGAATACAGAAATGAGGAAATAATTCATCAAGCAAAAATACAGGTATTTCTTCAAGAATTTCCATTGCTGTGGAAATATTTTTTTTTTCTTTTTTGACAGAGTTTTGCTGCTCTGCTGTCTGATGGGTTGATCTGAGATGGGAGAGGAAGTGCTGTCCTGCCTTTGATGGTAAAGAAAAGGCAAGAAAGAAAAACTGAGCATTAGGATGCCAAAATGTGTTTCATCTTCTTCAGTTCTGCCTCACAGAACTGCTCGGTCTCCCCCTTTGCAGAAATTATTGTTTCACTTTCTCTGCCTCCTTCCACAAGTTTTCCTATTTCTTCCCCAGTTTTCTCTATTTCCTTTGTATTTTGCAATTCCCAAGAGAGGAAAGCCCTGATCCCTGAGGTTATCCAGGAATATCCCACCTTGATGGGTGAGGACAAAACTTCTGCTTTGCTGTTGAAACTCTAAATTTCAGAGTTTTTCATTTAATTAGTGCACTTCTCCTCTCCACTTTGAGAGGAATATTGACCAGTTCTCTGTCCCAATATTATTCTTATTTCTCTGAGACCCTTTAATAGAAAAAAACAACTTTTTTCTCTAAATGTAGAGCTTTATCTATTTAAATCTCCTTCCCCAATTACTTAAATTAATATAAAAATATCAGCTGGAGAACCAGGGGTGTTTTTCCTTGATTGAGTTTCTATTTGTACATCTCCCAAAGCAAATAAATGCCGCTTGGAATTGAATTAAAGGGGTTCACACCACCTTTTGTATTGGTTCATCCAATAGATATAAAATCCGCCCAATTTAGTTAATCCCACACAAAATATGTCAGTTTGAAACTTGTTTGTATTCATCCAGTCACGGATCTCTGCTATGAAACATGATTTTTTAAATTGTGAGCAATAATCTCCATGTTTTTCAAGCAAAATCTTCTTTATCCACAGGGATTTTTTGAGAAGAAAAGGTTTTGTATGACAAAAAGTTTTTGATAGACAGCTGTCAATGGAGACATCCCAAATCACTTAAAATAGAATATTAATATTTTAATTAAAATTTAATTTAATTTTAATATTTAATATTTTTGTCTAATTTTACAGCTGGACTCTTCAGACATCTCCAGAAATCAGGTTTCCAACTCTGCTGAACTTCAGTTTGAGGAGGTTCTCTAAAGCCTACAGGAACCTCAGATTGCCAGCAGAGTCAGGAAAATAATAAGATTTCATTAATTTTAGGATTAAAAAGCATGAGAAACCTGTTAAGTGAATTCTGATAGCCTCACTGTGGTCAAGCCTAATTTTCCTGTTGCAATTCTGGCATTTGGAAGAAACACTAAACAAAATCAGATTAAAAAAAAAAAAAAAAAAAAAATTAAAGCCTTGAGTGTAACAAAGTGAGGTGTGAAACACTTCCAGAAAGCCAGGATGGTTTTTGCTCCAGTGGAATTCCTCAGGTAAGGAAAATAACTCCTTTTTTCCCTGTTTTTATTCCAAGATCTCAATTTTTGGGTGGAATTCTCCTGTCGTACAACAAGTCAAGAAATCTCAGCCAGCCACCAGCCCCACAGCATTTCCCCCAGTTCAAATGCAAACCCATTCCCTGTATAAATATTTAAATATTTAAACATTTCACTTCAGCAGTGGCAGCACGGGGCAGCAAGGGCTGGTGGAATTTATCTGCAGTCGTGAACAGAGGGGTGACAAATCCCAGCAATGGCTCAGAGGAAGGTCAGCACTCCTAAAATGACGCTCAGCCTTCAGCTGGGGCCTTGCCCTCCAAAGCAGGGTCCCAAATTCCAGGCTGTGAAATTATTTAGCCTCAGTTTGACTCAGTGGCACTGAACCCCTGAGCTTGCAGCTTGATTGCAGACCATAAATTGTGCCAAAGCAAATCCACCACCTAATTCCACAGGGATTGAGGGTGCAGCAGCAATGGGAAATACAGAAAGCTGTATTTATTTATATTTTTTTTTAGATTTATTTCTTGTGGAGGGGAGAGGACATCACTGAAATAAAACCATTTCATTTTGTGCAAATTTCCCAGCTTTGCTGGAAGTTTCAAAGCCCAGCTCTCTGATCCATGATTTCATGGGTTCTGATGATAAGATAACATCTTCCAAACATGATTATTTTCCTAGATGAGGCAGGAAAGATCCATTTCCAAAATCAAGCCAAAGCAAGACTCAAAACCACCGAGTGCAGGTACAGGCTGTGCTCAGAGCTGACAACACCAACAGGTTGGGAACGCTGCAGGGATAATCACAGGCAGGTAACTTTATTTTTATTTTTATTTTTTTTTTTAACCGGTATTGATCGTCTGACTCTGCAGAAATGCTGCAAATGTGGCAGGAGAAAGCCGTGCTGATGTTCATGGACTGCAGGGTGCTGGGGTCAGGGAGCACCAAGGGTGCCCAGTGCACACTTTAATGAGGTCTGACATGGAAATTCAGCGTGACCTTGTGTTCTACAAGAGCAGGGATAGCGTGAGCTACATCAATAAAACCCCAACAAAGTCCTTTTTCCAGCTGAAAGGAGTCTCTGACACCTGAGCTGCTATAAATATTCATTGGGAAAACAGACCAAGTGGTACTGAGGGCTATTTTTGGTAGGGATAGGGGATGTGTTTGGGTTTATGCCACAGCAAACTAAACAACTGGGGATTTTTTTAATGAAAAATATAATATTAGAAGGAGTAGTCTAAACAACAGTTTCAAATGGGGGTGTAGGAGCCTTTCCACATGCATTTGCTGGAGATATTTAAAGAAGCTGGACACAAAAAATCCTGAGCTGTGCATGGGTGCAGATCTTGATGAGCTCATTTTACAAGGCCTGTTCTCTCTTTAAATGCTCATTTTCCTTTGAAATATCCTAGGATATTATCTGAAATAGGAGAAGAAATTCATCCTTTCTCAGGAAGAGTTCTGTGATTAGGGGAGAGCAGTTCTTGTTGCTTTTAAATAATATCTCCATAGTAAAATGTGGTAGCACAATTTGGAATATGCTTGTATTTGGCTTTTCTTAGAATCTTGTTTTTCTCTGGAAAGTCAGGATCAAGACCAAAGTTTATTAACTTCAGTCTTGCCCCATCTCGGCTGTGATGAGCAGAGGATGGAGCAGCTCTGCTGGCACAGTTGGGATTGTTCACCAGGACAGGAGAAGATTTGGGGTGACCTCACTGTGACCTTCCAGGACCTGAAGGAGCTGCAGGAAAGATGGAGAGAGGCTGATGGAGGGACAGGACACAGGGAATGGCTTCAAACTGACAGAGAGTGGGTTTAGGTGAGATATTCAGAACAAATTCCCACCCTCAGCCCCTGCTCCAGCCCTGTCCCAGCTGCTCCCAGTTTGGGGCCGTGGAAGTGGCACATCCCCAGCCCAGCAGAGGAGCCACTGCAGCCAAATGTAGGGCAAGCTCTGCTCTCCTGCTTATTAAACACCATTCATCACAGCACACTCCACGGGCCACAGCTGCATGTGCAAATGCTGCCATTTGTGTCGGAAAAAAAAAAAATCTCCTTAAACTACTTTTTCAACGTTATTTTTAGCCTTTACCTATTCAAGATGCAGGCATTGTTGTTTTAGAATCTTTTTGACATCCTCTGGCCACACTGAAATCAAGAATTTTAAAATATCTGCTTATTTTAAATGAAATTTATAACTGTGCTTCCTTAGCTCAGGAGCAGCCACAATTTGGCTTTACTTTTAATTTTGCTGCTTTGCCACCTTACAGCTGTGATTTTCTTTCATGCGGGCAAATTTGATGGGAGCTTTGTGCGTGTGAGTATGGTTGGCAGAAGTTCTTTGTTCCATCTTTATTAAAAAAGGAATACCTGTATTTCTAATGCACTTAATGATGTGTAAATACATCAATACAGTTGCATAGTGTATTATAAATACACATTTTATGTATAAATACATAAATCAATAAATACATAAATTTTTAGGTTATCAGAATTTTGCTTTTGGGATTTATTTTTTCCAACACTTAGGGGCATTTCTGGCCCATCATGTGCTGATTTATTTTTCCAGAAGGCCATGCGGTGTTTTTATGTTCCTCTGCTGCCTGGGTTGGTGCTGGAAGGGCACAGAAAGGTTGGAATGAGTAGATATGGGAAGAATTATTTCATATTTTGTACTCAGACAACCCACAGTTGTAATTCTGACATCAATGCCCATATGTTTTTAAGCCATTACAGAAATATGAAAAAACCCTGTAAAATTAACATGACCTCCAGGTTTTACCAAACATATAAAGTGGTTTTAAAGAGAACAGGTTTTCCCTAAATTCACTGGAATTACAGGTTGGAATTTTATTAATACATCCCAAAACCCTGATGTGGTGGAGTGGTAAATCCAGGGTTGATGGTTGGGCTGGATGAGTTTAGAAGTCTTTTCTACCCTTAATGATTCTCTGATTTTGTTCAAGGCTGAAGGGTTAAGAATTTAAAACATCCAATCCTTGATGATGTTCTTGTGTGTAGAATAGGCCCTAATTTAGTGCTCAGACACAGTGAAGAACAGAATCTCTAGAGAGAGAAAAAGAGGGAATTTAGCCCTGAAAAAGGTGGAGAATAGAAGGGAAAATTAGTAAAGAAACAGGAGATGCAATCCAAGTTCAAATAAAATATCCCTGCTGGTGCTTCTCTTATTTGACAGGCTGTGCTGATCCCATGGAGTCCTCACAGAAAAAGTTCCAGTGATGCTCTGGAAGGTGAGTAAATGCATGTCAGAAGGAAAAATAACTCTCCCATGCAAGGATGATTTAAGATTATTTTTTCCCCCACTTCTGCATGAGATTGGATCTATTGTAACCTTCCTAAACCTTTGTTACCTTTGTAATTTAAACTGACACGTTAAATGCTAATGCAATTGATGGGGGTGAACAAGTGGTCAAGGAACAACCTGATCTGACTGCATAATGCATCAGAGAATTGCAAAAATATGCAGGTCAGATATAATTTTGACAGAAAATGGCTCGCTGCAAGGGTTTATGTTTCCCTGGATGGTCTTAAAAAGAGTTGGACTATGGTAAGTACCACAGTGCTCGAAAAAAATACCAAGTTAAACTTGATGGAAAAAATCCAAGTTCTCAATATCCTCAGATTTCATTATCAGCTTTTATTGGAGCTGGGATAATAAGATTATAGAATTAAGAGAAAAGTTATACCCATTTTCTTCAGCTCAGCAGCCCTAATGTGCAGAAAGGAAGTGACACTCATTTCTCACCATAAATACAGCAAAAACTGCCTGGAAAATGAAGTCTGTGACCATGTGCAGGTCCTCAGTGAAAATTCTGTTACCTCAACAGGCACTGGGGCACGGCAGCAACCCTTAGGGCTGGGTGAAAAGGGAGTTTCTCATCAATTCATGCTGAAGTTGAAGATTTTTTATTTGGCATTGCATGGCTGTGGAGTGAGGGTGTGAATCCTGGAGGAACCTCCCTGTTCCAGGGGTAAAATGGGAAAATGGAGTGAGACAGCAGAGAAAGTGCAAGGCACTCCCACCCAGACCTCTTCATTTTCAATTCAGGGACTGCCTGATGTTATGAGTGCATGACATTGTTGGCTTTTTGCAACTATTAAAATAAATGCTATATGTAAAATGTTAAAATAGCTTTTCTGTATGAATATAAGCTTTTTTCTTTTCTTCTAATAGCAAAAGTTAAACATAAGTTGTTTTGTTTTTAATAATATGCTTAAACTTCCCACCTAGTTAAAATAATAACCCGTAAAAATAAAAACTCTACAACTAACAACAATTATCAACACTCATCAACTACAAAAAAACACAACCACCACCCAAATTAAAAAATAAATAAATAAAAAAATTAAAACCACAAACCAAAAAACACGCACGCTCTAAAAAAGCAAACCCAAAAAGTAGCCATAAAAATGAATAGTTCCCAAAATTTTTTTACTATGCAAAAAAACCTATAAATATGCAACAAGTTAATGCATTATAAAGTGTATTTTAAAAAGCATTCTCAAAAACACAGTGTGCTCTTAACAACTTGCCAAGCACCCAACCATTTTAACTCTTTACTTTGTGTCTGTTTTTTATTGTCTTTTTATTAAACCTTTTAAATTTCACCAAAACAGTAAAACGTGTTTTCACACTGAAAAATAAGAGATACATTAAAAGTCCCTCTGCTGGTTGAGATGATTTGAAGCAGAGGGAAATGGAAAGTTTTGGGCAATTTCATGTCCACCAACGCTTTGTGGACCCACCTTTATTTCCTTATATTAATAAATGTGTTGTAAAAAGCACTGGTTTAGAGCACAGATTATTTTCCATTTCGGGGACATGACAACAAACTCTTCACTCCAGTCTGAGGATTACCAGATATTGGAAGTATCAGTTTCTCCCTGGAGAAAAAATTGTATTTTTCAGCACTTGCATTATGCCAGTAGATTTTGGCGCCATGTTCCTTAAAAGAGTGTCAGATTTTTTTAACTCTGAAAACCCAGGAATCCCTCAAACTTCTTCCACTCCTCACTCCAAGAAGCCACCAGCAGGTGCTAAATAGACCAGAACAACGATAGCAAATAAAGATATTACCACTCCCTTCAAGAATTTGACTTATTTTCAATATTTTCCTGATTTGTTTACTACTTCAGTGGTTTTTTTTTCCCTCAGAGGAAATTTCAGGTTTGAATTGTCCTCCTGCCCGCACAAACACTCACTGTATTCTTCATCTATATAAGTGTTTAGAAAGGAAAATTGAAATGTAAATTGACTCAGTGCTTTTAAAAACCTTAAAAAATAATAATTCAGTACCTAGTCTATGAAATGGAGCTCTCCTGACTGCCTTAACCTGCTGAGCAGGTTAGCATAACATGAAATCAATTATTGTACTCGCCATATAAAAGCTGTCAGCTTTAATACTTAACTGCAGTATCTCCCCTGCATGTTTGATTTCCAATCATCATCCCTGTGAAGCTCCAGAAATGCAGGGACATAAGAAAGATTCCGGGCTAAGAAATTTATTGGACTACCCTGAGTTATAAAAGTGAAATCGGGAAAGAATAATAAACTCAGCAAACACGGCTCCCTTTTTAATCAAACACTTCCCAGCCCCATAAAACAAAGCAGAGAATAAACTGCAGAACAAATATTGAATTTTTACTCTGGATTGCAATAATTGTGACACCATTTCTCTGATTTTTCAGCTTGTCTGGAAGCAGCTTTTGCTGGAATATTATTCCTGTTCTTTTCTGTCCTTTTCATTGAATTTCTTCTTGTGTTGTTTTGGGGTTTGATCTTGGTTTCTCTGGTTTTTTTGGTGTGTAGGGTTTTTTTTGTTGTTGTTTTGTTTGTTTGTGGGGTTTTTTGTTGTTTCTTGTTTGATTTTGTTTTGGTTTTTTTTGTTATTGTTTTTTGTGGGTTTTTTTTGTTTTGTTTGTTTTTGTTTTGGGGGTTTATTTTGGTTTTCTTGGGGCGTTTTCTGTTTTGGTTTGTTTGTTTTGAAGTTTTTTTCTGTTTTTTTTTTTCCTTTATTTTTTGGGGGTTCTTGGGTTTTGCTGGGATTTTTGGGGGGTTGTTTGTTCTTGGGGTTTTTTTTAGGCTGGAACTTTTTCCACAGAATGGAACATCAAATAGAAAAATGCTTTGACTTTCCCAGCTCTCCTACTGCTAAACTTTGTTCTATACTTATAACACACAATGCAAATAATTATTGATCTCTTTTCTGATCTGGGCTTTACTGTGTGACCTTGCTGAGGCTAAAATTGCAATTTTAGTGGTGACCACAGGCAGCAAGTTTGTCACTTGAAAATCCTAAAACTGATGAATTAAGGACTGGGGAGTGCTGGTGCTGTGACGAGAGTGGGAATTGTTTGTAACAGAGCTGGGGCAAAGGCTGGGAAAGGAGAATTGTGACTCTGACCCATTTCTGTAGGGAAGGGGAAGGTTTGGGATTCTGGGAGAGCTGAGGATGCAGGAGATGGAGAGGCAGGATGCAGGGAATGGCTTCAAACTGCCAGGTGGGATGTGAAGAAGGAATTCCTGGCTGGCAGGGTGGGCAGGGCTGGCACAGGTGCCCAGAGCAGCTGTGGCTGCCCCTGGATCCCTGGAATGTCCCAGGCAGGTTGGACATTGGGGCTGGAGCACCTGGGACAGTGGGAGGTGTCCCTGCCATGGGTGGGTGGCTCTGGGTGGCATTTGGGGTCCCTGGGTGGGATTTAGGGTCCTTCCAACCCAAACCAGTCTGGGATTGCTCCACTCTGAGCAAACGCACCTTGGATCCTGTGTCCTTCCCTCTGACCCCCAAGCCCAAACACCAGGGCAGCTTCCTGAGAGCTTCCTTTGCCCTCCTCTGTCTAAAGGATTCCAAAAGAAAGCCCAAACCATCTGTAGGGTCTGGTTTGAAGCTCTGCCACCTGACAGCTTTGGGGGATTGCTCCCAGCAGCAGAAACATTGCCTGCCCATGGTCCAGAACAGCTTGGAAAAAAGAGCTATAAAAGCAGGGAGCAGGAGGCAGATTTATCTCGGTGTGTTTCAAGAAATGATGATCCTGAATTGATTCCTCTCTGAAATACAAACTCCATGTTTAGCTCTTCTGAAAAAAAAAAAAAAAGGGGGGATGATGGGAAGGAAAACCATAAAATAAAGCAGGATTTATCCTCAAGATCAACTCTCATTCTCTTTCAGAAATTACATTCTAGACAGTAAGTGATCATTATGTGCCAACAGGGCTGAGAATCTGATTTTAACTTTCAGGTAACATATTAGGGCCATAACCAAATCTGAGAACTATTATCATAGCCAAATGACTGTAATGCTTCAAGGCTGTAACAGTCATCACCTTTTTATCATTCAGATTACCATTCAACCCTGAAACAATGAATTTCTTTAACATTATTCTCCCATAACCTTTAACTGTATGCATTATTTCAAACATCTGAAATAATCCTTTATATGACACAGTAGAATAATACTTTTGCCACTCACTGCACACTGGAATTTGTTAAGCTCAGAGTAGTGCAAAAACTCCAGTCTCTTCTGTCTGCCGTGGAAATACATTTATTTCAATTGTGCTGGAATGGTGTTTAAGTGATAAATAATTTGAAGGAACGCTGATAGGAAGCATAAGGTCCACAAAAGTCCAGAAATGCTGCTGCAGTTTTATCACCATTATAAAAGTGTCCTGCTTGCCTTGTTTTGGGAGGGCTTTACTTGGGCAGCACTCACATATTTCACGTGGAATGTACAGCATAAATATTCCATGGGTTCATTACAGAGCTGTGTTTGTGATAAACCCTCCCAGAGTCCTTTCAGGAAATGTTTATTCTGTTCTGTCAAGTGGGTGCTAATGCCCCACACCAGCTCTCTCTACAGGCCATGCTGATAAATAATCCTGTGTAAGCTCTGGTGATTCTGTGCATAAACTCTCCTGAATCTGAGTTACTGCAGCTCCAGGCCCTGGATGAATCAGATTTATAAACACAGCACTGTGTTTCTTACCTGTGTTGGGGTGTATTATGATGGCAGAACTGGCATTTATCTGGACTCTTGGTGTAAAATGGTTTCCTGCCACACGAGCAATGAAAATACAAAAATGAAAATACAAAAGCAACTGCTTGAAATATTGCCAGGGAGAGGAGTCTTGAAAAACATCCCTGGAGGCTCCTGAGTGCAGAACAGTTTGGATCAGGACCTTGGAGAGCACAACCTCTAAAATAACAATTTTGAAGAATTAAATTGTGTCTTCTTCAGTGTCCTCACAAAACCAGGATGCCTCAGAAAGGTCTCAGCAATACAGAGCAACAACTTTTTTTATGAAATTCAACTACTTCCAACAACTTGAAAATGTAGGCTTAGAAAAATCTGAATGTATTGAAATATTCCTCAACTGCTTTAAGGAAAAGGGATTCAGATACAAAGGATTCAGGCTCTGGGTAAGGGACAATTATTCTTGTGCTGAACAAGCAAAAAGGTGTTGGACTTCAAGTCCAATTTTTCTGTGATTTCTTGTGTGACCTTTCACAAGCCACACATGGTCTGCCCAGGGAAACCAGAAAGTGATTTCTGCTGGCTTCAGTGGAGGGGAGAATAAGCTCCTAATTTCTCTTTGAATCAGTTTTCTCATTAGTAAATTACTGATCTCAGAGCTTAATGCTTCCAGTGCTCTTCAGTATCCTTGAAGGGGAAGTGATATTGGAATTTTAACTGTCCTTGCTGCCAGCAGCCAGGGAGCAGAAAATCCAGATTAATAGGGGCACTTTGGTGGCCATGGCCACCACGTGGATCCCTGTTCTCCCCACCCCAGAAGAACAAGGTGAGAGGCAAAAAGATTAAAAATTTCAGCTCAAGAGAACGCTGCTTCCTCAGCAGCTGCCTGGAATTTCCTGCAGGTTTTGTTTTATTTTAGGACAGATTTCCATTTGCTGTCATCTCAGCACTCCACTAAAACACTTATTTCATTCACAGAGTTAATCAGCAAGTCCACACCCCCTGGAATGGAAATTTCTGGAGCTGAATCTTCTCTTTTTCCAGGATTTCAGGGCTGGCAATGTTTACACAGAGCTGCAAACTCCGAGCTCAAGGAGAGGTAAAAGTTGTTCCTGCTGGCAGAGCTCAGCCTCACACAGCAACCCCTGGCAGGAGGAGGTGACCATTCCAGGGGAGAACAAACCACAGACTGACAGCAAATTTGCTGATAAGGAAGTATTAAAAAAAAAAAAAAAAAAAGAAAAAAAGTCCTGAACATTAAATCTGAGTGATAACGTGGGTTTATTTTAATTTGCTCGCCCGGATTTTCATTGACAATGCATGGATTGTGGAAAATTAAATAAACTCTATAAAAATGTGGAGTTGTCTACAGCTTGCAGCAGGATTTAGAAAATAACTGTAAAAGCCCAGCTAGATTTCCTGGATTAGTTTTAATCTGTATTACTTGCATCACCAAAAGAATAACTTTTATACAGCTTCAGTGCCACCTGCTAGACCCAGGGGAGGATTTCAGTAATTTGAACTGTGGGTTTTGATGCCAATATTTCAATTAAAGCCCTCAAAGCTCAGGTGGCACCAAGCCCTTAAGTTCCAGGGTGCTACATGGCCATGCGGATGAGCCTGAGCCAGAGCAAGAATCCCCCAGCTGTGATTCCTAAAGGATCCAGCCCAAGAGTCCTTGGACTCCATGGGAAAATGAAATTCCTTCCTCTGGATGGAATGGACCAGGTCACCATCAGGGACAGCTTCTTGGGGATCTTTCAAAGTTGTTCATAAATTCATAAATTTATTAATTCCATAAATTCAGCTGCTAAAGTTTCATAAACTCATTGGAGTAGGGACAAAAAAAATAATTTGTCCCTTCCCAAGGTGGCTGCTTGAACCTGCAGTCCCTGTGAGAATCAAAAAAGTTGAGGCTGAAAAGACCTTCAAGAGCCTCGAGCCCAAGCCAAGGGATTGTGCCTTTTCAGTAAATTAGAACAGAAACATCCATCTCTGCTGCAGAGGATCACCTGACACGCCTGCTGATTTATTTAACTAATTTGTCATCCCATAATTCTTCCAATCTGTGTTCAAACCATCTCATGCTGCATTTCTTTGCTGAAGGTTACCAGGCTGGCAGAGCCGTGTCCTTCTGATGACAGATCTCCCTGCTGCTCTGTTTACCTGCCTTTCATCTGCCCCAAGGCTCTCAGAGGTTTGTTTTTTTTTTTTGTTCTCACCCCCAAGGAGTTCAGGAATACCCTTCCTACTCTGCCCCACCCAAGCAGGAGGATTTTTGCATGGTAATAAATCCTTTCCCTTTTGTTATTTGAACTCCTGAGCTGGTGGTGTTGTCAGAACTGCTCTAATTGAGTAATTAAATAATTGCCCATGGGAACCATCTCAGACTGGTACCAGTGGTCAGCAGCAGGTGCTCAGCCTCACTCTTTGCTGTCCCAACAATGGTGCTGGATCCATTCCCAGTCCCAGCAGGCACCATCAGGAGGGCAGAAACCTTCTCGGGTTATTTGAAAAGCCATCAATTTTCCAAAGTGTGCTGAGCTGAATTAAAGCTTGTCCAAACTCCTCACCCTGGCCATATTTCTTGCCCATCACGTTGGAGATGTCAGCTGTTGTTTCACCACCTGTTAATCCGTCTGTGCTCGGGCTGTACATTGATTTATGAAGGTTCCTCTCTGCTGTTGCCTGCATGTGACCAGTGCAGCTGTTTTTTCATCATTCTTGGGGTTTTTTTTTTGTTTTTTTTTTTTTTTTTTTTTTTTTCATGCTGCATCCACCTATTAGTCACAAATTGAAGACAGGGAAATATGGAAGTTTTTATTTCCACAACATTCATTGAAGTTTTTCTGCCTCTTTTATCACGACATTGTATTGACACAACAGCTCGGGTAGATATTTTAATTTACAGTTTTCACCACCCACACTCACATTCACTGCTATCAAAAGTGAATTTTAACCAGGAGTGATACGTAAATGAACCTGATGATTTGTAATCATCAACAGCTCAGGTTATAAGGGATCTCCTGCTGGGGTTACACATCAACACAGACAGGAGCAAAATTGCTTTGCTCATAACCTGTGATACATTTAATAATTTTATTTCTATTTCTTTCCGAATTCTGGGAAACATTAGCCAGATAATGATGCCTTTTGATTACCAAGCTTGTTTCCTCGTTCAGAAAACAGCTTTGGACTGCAAGAATCACCTCAAAAGGGTTTTAATTCATGGGCTGGTTTTGTTTGAGGGTTTTTTTTTTTTTTTTCTCTATGTTATCTTTGTGCCTGAGTATTCCTGTTTTTCCGTCCTGCTGCTCTGCTCCAATATGCTCCCAATATTTTTGTTTTTACTGCCTCATTTACCCTATGCGATAAAGATGCTTGTCATGTCATGAGGTAAGTATTTTCCCTAGAAATTGCTGTAAAACTTTGTATCAAACTGGACATTTCTATTGATTTTTGAATTGATATTTGCAGGTCTTTTTCTGCTTTCTTTTTAACAATTGACTTTTAGACCCCCACATTTCTTGAAAGAAATCTGGCTGTAAATTGCAGTGATCTTGACCTGCTCTTTTTCTCCTCTTATCCCTCAGAGCTTTGCTATTCTAATAGCTTTTCTTGTGCTCCTTGCAATTAGTTCACAGAAAATTAGAAGAGATAATGGTTAATGAACAACTGCCACTCACTGTCAGTGAAGTGCTGCAAAGGAAAAGGCACTTTCAGAAGTCAGAGAAATGAGAAAATATTACACAGACAATGAGCATCCAGAGCTGGGGGAAAAACTGTGAGGAAGGTGAAATTTTCCTTGTTCAAGACTCTTTTGAGAATATCCATCTCACATCAAGCCCTGAGGAGCTTTCCTAACCCAGACATGCAGTGAAATGATTCCATGGCAGTTTAGGCCAGTGATATTTTAAAAATATCTTTCACAAGCTTGCCTTGGACCCTTTCCAAGGTACACAAAAAACCCCAATTATGATTATTAAAGTCATGTAATATAAAGTATCAATACTGACACCCTTCTCACCGAGTGCCTGCACTGAAGTTGTGGTGAGTGCTGAGAACACCAATTTATTCTGACTTTCCCCTGCACAGTGCCCACCTCATTAGGAGAATGATTTTCCTTGTAGGATTTTTGTCTTCATTTCTCCAGGGTGAGAGCAAAAAATCCCAGAGTGGTTTGGGTTAGAAGGGACCTTAAAACCCGTTTAGTCATCTCTAAATCTCCACAGTACCCATGAAACAGGGAGAATCTTTTATTCTGCTTTTCTTTGGGATCTAAACCCAATCACATCAAATTTAAAGTGATTACCTTCAGAATTTATCCCGTCCAGGATAAACCACTCCAGCAGGATATATCCATTTCTTATTTCCCTAACCAAGCTTAGTCACAAACATCCCAGATGTGGTTCAGAGTGTTGTTTGTCCTCATCCAGGAGGAAGATCAATTCTGTTGTGGAAACAGTGCTCAGCATGGGATTGCTCTAATCAATTTGAGCAGGCCTTGGTAAAACTATCTGCTAGTCTGCAATCCAGCAGCATCAAAGCTAATTAATACTTTAGTCAGCTTAATGAATGTATTAGTGGTTAATATTTGTGTGTAAGCTCCTCATAACTCAATAATCCCATCCCATTTGCATTATTAATGGGACAGGTATGAGCTGATTGATCATAAAACCCATTAACTCAGATTTGTGCTGCCGTCAGTTCCCTCTGAGGAAGAGCAGGAATCACTGAGGACTGCAGGGAGCAGCCTCTGTAAAAGCCTTTTCGGGTTCCAGGTGAGAACTGAAGAACTGCAGTCGCATTTTAAACCAGACCTGAGCTGATCTAGAAGGTGATGGGTGATGAACCCAAGGGCTGAGTGCTCTGGTTTAGGAGATGCCCAAATTCTTCCAGGTCAAAGAGAAACAGCCGGGAGGAAGGAGGAGAAAGAGGGAGAGGCATAATCCACTCCACAAAACAATTTCCCTTCATTTCCCTTCCTCTCTTGCCCCACTCCTCACATAAAAGCCATGGAGTGGGAGCTTATTTATTGAAATGGAGCTGGAGGTTGGTTCAGGTGGGAGATGAGTAAATAAACCAAGCACTTCCAGCGCCTGCTAGAGAGGAACAATATTTTGCAATTTCCCTCCTACAGGCTTTGTGTCCTACAAAGAGAAATAAAAACGTGCTTCATCCTCTTCAGCAGCCTTGAAACAGCTTTTGCTTATTCACAGCCCCTCAGAACAGAGGCCAGCAAATCCTCTGGAAGGGGAAAGCGCCGTTCCAGCTGCGGGGAGCGTGCAGGCAGATGAATTCCATCGGAACAACAATAAAAAAAGAGATGAGGAAAAAGCAGCTCGCTCCTTTGGAGACTCATCTTTTTAATGCACCATTTCCACAGGATCTTCTAATTGCTTCTTGTGGGATTGGAGTGTTTTCTCTCGCAGCCTCTCTTTGGAAATGTGTTACATTTCCTGGTATGATGTTCTTCTGCTTTTTATTTTAGGTTTGAAGAACAGTTTTCTTATCCTATATATATTTTTTTTCCTTCCCTGAGATATTTTCCCCATCTCTCCCATTTCCATGTTGTTATTATCAGTGAAATTTAAGCTTCTGTGGTGCTGTGAAGCTGAATCCTCTTTTACTGCCACGCTTTCTTAAGTGGTGGGACAGCAGAGCTGCTGGTTAATCACTCCTGAAGTCCTACATGTGGCAGGGAGATGTGCTGTGAATTATCCAGCGAGCTGTACCTGCATGATTAACGAGAATCCATTCTCCACTCTGCGCTCCAGTGCTCCTCCAGTTGCAATTTCTTTGTTAGAACTGTGTACAAAGGGAAGGAAAGAGGAAAGGAGATGTGAAAACCTCAAAGAAAGGAGTTTGTGGCTAAAATAAAAGGGGATAAGAGCAAGCAGCAATGCTTGCTCCCAGGGCTGGCCAGATGTTTGCTCATCTGTTCAGGCACAGCTCTTTATTGTCAGCTGCCACACACAAGTGGCAGAGTTAGAGCTTAATAAGTAATTAGAACAGTGTGCCATGAAAATGAGAAGAATGAGGGAAACAATGTCTTTCACCTCTTGTATGATTTAGCTGGTTAAAAAATATTTCTTATTTTGCATAGAGCTGAGCAAATCACTCATTATAAATAATGTATTAACCTAATTTCATCACTTTTACTCTGTGGAATGTTCCTGACTAGATTTATAATTATTCCTTCTTCAAAAGTACCGGTACCTGGGAGCAAATCAGCAGATATTTTATCTGCTCATGGTAATTCCTTACAAACAGGTTGTGTTGGAAATTGAGAAAGTTTAATATTACCTCTCCAGGTAGCATTTGAGAAATATTTAGGAAACAGCTTCAGAGAAAATATTTATAGCTAAAATCTGTGTCTTGGGAACATTTTGTGCACCTGAAGCTCACTGATGTGTGTTAGGAGAGTCATTGTGAGGGACTCAGGGCCAACTAAAATTTAATATTTCTTAATATGCCAGTAAAATGATTGCTATCACTAGATCTGCTTAAATGAACAGAGCCCTAGCTTTGTGAGATAGACAATATCACCTCAGGTGTACAAAACATCCAGATATTGCACTGCTGCAGCACAAACTGTCAATCTTTAGCTAAACTTGTCTCTGAATCGCAGCAAATCTTTTATTTCCCTTGATGCAATTCCATTTTTTCCTTTGAAGATCTCTGTGCAGGGAGTTCAAACAGGGGAAACACCTCCTGAGGTAATGCAGGAAGAGAAAATATGCAAAGTGTGTGCAGATGTGTGGTTTGGAGCAGGAATTGCATTTCTGGCAAGCAACAGAGATCAGGCAGCAGAGCCTGGCTGCCCCCAGTCCATGAAGGGCATCAAGAGTCAAGGGAGAATCAATAAATTTTGGGTAAGGCCTTGAAAAGAGATTTTTAAATGTGCAAAATGAGTCTTGGAGGTGTCAGAGCAGGCACAGCAAAGCTCTGCTGTGGGTGTGAAAGGTGTGGGGTGCAGAGTGCACCCCTGAAACCTGGGCTGGCCACCAAGGGCACCACAAAACCACGAGCATCACAACTAAAATGAATTTATTGTACCAGCCTCTCATGCCTGAGAACTGGGACAGAATCAATCAGAAATTTGCTGTGAGCTGGCCTGGCCTCTGGGGTGGGAAATGTTCTGCAGAGACTCGTCCACACATCAGAAATCCCATCCCCACTGCAGTGAGCAAGCTCACATTGAATGTGAGTTTTGTTAAACTGGGAATGAGGACAGGCTGCCACCCAGCAGGGCTTGGTTTGTTTTACCTTCCTTACACACTGCAGGGATGTGATCCAAGCAAGATTTTACCATTGGTTCCTTCCCAAACCAGAACTTTCCCTGCCAGGGTCTTTGGGAAAGTTTGGGGTGCAGAAGTTTGGGATGTGTTGAGTTTGGGCCCCTGCTTCAATCCATTGGAACTGGGATTCTGGTTTTAGCATCTAGAGGGTGTCACCAACAGGAAATTTGTTCTGCATTTAATATTCACCCTGTTGGTTTAAGAAGTCTGGCTAAACCTCCATTAATTCCATGCAAGAATCAGATTTACAAAATGATCTGGTGGTCTATTTATTATCCTCTTGGTCTTAGTTCATAACTCTCAGGAATTCTAATTAAAGCAGGATGCAGGGACACTTTACAAATATTTGTAGCTGCGGCTGCAACCTCTCCAAAAACACCAAAACAAAAAGCAGATCTTGTTCACCCATTGCAAAATTATCTTTTACTTTGTAATCAATAATCCACAAACAGATTTATTCTCTGACTACTTAGCAATCCTCAAACCAGCAATTTTTTCCTAGTTTAATGACTGAAAGAACTAAACTATATGAATAGATTTCCTTCTTTTTACTCTCGTGTGACATTGGGCTGGCATTTGAGAATTATCATTAGAACTCTCTGGTGCTTTTAGAGCTGAACCCCAGGAAACTGGAAGATATAAAATCTATTTTCAGGATGGGATTGTGCATATCCTCTGCCATAATGCATGTAACAGAACACAGTGCCTGCTACAGGATACACTCCAACTCTCAGTCTATTTATTAAAGATCAATTTTTGTGATATCATTGATCCCCTGCACACTGGGATTGTCATCCTTGCTCAGGAGTAGCTGCAGGAGCAGCTGAAATTCAATCCTTTCTTCTCCATCCCTCTGTGGATTAAACCCTGGCACACATAATAGACACTCTCTGGGAAGATAATGTGCCACTGGCATTAGACAAAAAAATGACAATAATGAAGGAATATATTGTTAAAAATGGTGAAGAATAAGAGCCCAATCATTTCCTGCTCTGTGCCCAGGAAGATACCAGGATAAACAGTCAGCCAATCTATTCAAGCACTCAGAAGATAAAGGATGATAAGAAAAGAACCAGCATGGATGTTCTGAGAACAAATCATATCAAGCTACTTGTGCAGAGAAGGTGATAGGGAAGAAGGGAAGATGTGAGCAGGAGCTGTGGTGGGGGGTTAGTAACGAAGAGAAACAGAAAAAATCAGGATAAAAAAATATGGGTGACTTCATTAAAAAATATTTTTCCCTTATCCCTGCTTTGTATGTATCCATTTTCATTTTTTTCTCTGACATCCAGCTTAAACTTGGAGTAATAAAAATATTTGAAGCCAAATAATAAATCTGAACATTTTGGTGTTTTGTATTTTGTTAGGGGAAACTCAAGAGACTCTGTGTTTCTTGTAAGTTGTAAGGATCTCCTCAAACCCAACCTCAATTAAGGATACTGATCTTAATTTTCTTATTTTTAGAGCAATGAAGGCTCAGGTATGATCTTGCACTGTTAATTCCATGGATTTTGCTCATTCTGCAGAGGTTTCTTTAAATTAGATGCCCAGGAGCCAACAAATATTTGTTGCTGTTGTTTATGAAGTCCTGGTCTCATGAGATCACAGGCAACTTTTATATTTTCCTTTGTTGAATTAATTTTATGAGCTCTTCAGGCGTGGTGTTGTTTCCTTGCTTATTGTGTGTTTTGCTTTTCGAGATTGTTTTCATCCAATTGTCCTTCTCTAGATTTACAGTGAAAACAACTGAGGACACTTTGTACATAACCCTTTCATCCAAAGTGATTGAAAAGTTCAGCTGAATATGCTCACTGCATTATTTTTTTTTTTTTACTTGTCATCCTTCACAGCTTCCCTTCTTTACATTCCACCTCCAAATATTGTTTTGTTTAAGGAGGAAAAAAACCCATCCTGGTGACAATTTGCATAATATGTTAATGCTGATATGCATCCAGACATCTGGATGGCATTTTAATATCTCATTCTCATTCAGACAAGTAGGAACCACACAGATGGGAGAGACGATTTTAAGAGCATTGTTGTAAACAAATAAGGCAGCCAGGAAATCAAACACACTCCATGATGGGCTGGGTGTGTGAGGATGTGCTCAGGACATGTTGTGGCTGCAGGAGCTGCCTGCTCCACACCAGCTGCAGCAAGGGGTGGCTGCAGGATGGGGAATGGAGATTTGGGATCATTGCAAGGGAGATTTGGGATCATTTTTTGGGAAGTTCCTTTCCCAACCCAACCAAACTGGCAGCTCAGATCATCCTCGTGAGATGGAGTTTGGGGCTCTGCTGTGGGCAGAATGTGGGGTTTGGTTTAATCTTATTTTTAATTAGCAATTGAAATATCAACAATCCTGATTGCTTCAGGAAGGAGATCTGAAAATGGGATTCTGCTCCTCATAACCATGAAATCCTGCTAGTGATTTTGTTCAAAATTCACCTCCATTCACCTGGGTAATGCCCTGCAGCCCCCTCCCATCTTGTCTGGAGCTCCCTACAGGACTGGCATGGCTCTGAACTCGAGCATCCCCAGGCAGAGCTAACATTTGGGGTGTTTGTGCAGGAGCCACGAGCAGCCTTTGCTGTAGGTGGAGCTGACAGCTCAGCACATGCTGCACATCGCTGTCTCTCTCAGGATTGCACTGAAGCCACAAAATCACAGATTATTTCTGCAATCTGAGCCCCACAGGGATCACCCCAGTCCAGCTCCTGGCCCAGTGTCCAGCCCCAAGAATTGCTCCTATCTTTTCCAATAACACATAAATTGATTCTTTTCCCCTTCACCTCTTAGCAGCTATGGCTGCAGATCCCATTCAACTAAATTCCCAGAAGTTTTCAGGAATTCAGCTGTGCTCAGTGAAATGCATGATAAAGGAGTCCAGGACTCTTTCTTGATCTCTTGAAGCACAGGTAAAAAAAAATAAAATTTAAATTCTAGCCCTTCACTATGGAATTGGACAGGGCTCTGGGCAGCCTGGTCTAGTGGAAGGTGTCCCTGCTCATGGCCTTTAAAGTTCTTTCCAACCCAACTATTCCATCATTTACATTATAAATAAATGAAAATATGAGAAAATCAATTAATTTTACATTACCAAAATAGTTATCTAAGCCTTTACTGGAATATTCCAGGTAGTGAAACATCAATGAGCTTTTTAGGGAACAGGTTAAAAATTTGTGCCTGGTCCAGTCTGGTTAACCAGGGTAATGAATAAAAGAAAATGGGATTAGAAGGGGTGGGTGATGACCTCAGAAAGCAGTTTAGCAAGGGAACTTGTGAAAACAGCAGTTCCTAAAATAATTCTGCTTTTCCTCTCACCTCAAAGCTGCAGATTTGCATGTGGCAAATGCTAAGGAGGAGTGGAAGACAACTCACAGGAATGAGAGGCAGAGGTGATGGAAACAGAGAAAGGCCTTAATTTGAGTCTCAAACCTAGGAATAAAAACAAGACTGCAGCATAAAATAACCTGGCAGGAGCCTTTCAGAGTGAATGGTGGATGAACCAATTTTCCTTCACGATTACAACCTGCTCCCTGTGTTGTAGTCATAATTCCAGGGACCATTCCCACCAACCTGGGGATGATTCCTGCCACTGGATCTTCCTCGTTCCATGAGAAAAAGTTTCTCTCGTGCTCCATCTCCCTCTTTTCCTTGTCTCTGAGCCCAAATTTGGGTGCTGTGTCCAAGCTGTGAGCCAGGTAGCAGCAGATTGAAGCTGTCACCAGGACTGGGAGCAGGAGCTCCTGGCAGCAGAAATGGAATTTGGAATCTGGGCCAGGAATTCTTCTAATGCAGCTATGAAAACTTGATGTGCCACAGCTTAAGTTTGCCTTAAAATAATAATAATTTAAAAAGAGAGTCAATAAAACTTTAATCCTAAGCATGCTAACGTTGACAAATGTAGTTAATGTCTGGCAGAAAAGGGAGGATAAAAATAGTCATTCAATTTTTAGTGTGGAAATTGTGAGATGGCAAACAGCGTTTGCTCTCCAAGAGGATTCTGCACTTTGTTCACACAGCTGGAATTTTGTGATGGCTGGGACAGGCTTAAAGAAAATCAAGATCTAATTGTTCCTCCTTCAAGCCTGGTGATGGTGGAGCTGCTGTGGCGAACAGAATGTCTGGGGAAAAACAAACAAACAAAAAACCATTAATAACAACTGATTGTCTGGTCACAGAGTGCTGGAAAGCAGGAAAACAATTAAATGATTAAGGGAATAGTCAGAAAAGAGGGGACAGAGGCTTTTAGAGTAGAGATCTGTCTGTTTAAGGCAGATGGGGCTGATGTGCTCTCTCACCAGGCTGAGCAGGTCCTGCTCATTCCATGATCATTCCTCCACCTTCCCTTCCCTGGAATTCCCCCTCCCTGAATTAAGGAAGCAGCTCAGAGAACCCAAAGTTATTTTTGAGGTCAATCGTTTTCCCAAATATCAATCTTCCACCAGAAGCCAGTGGTTTTATAGGATTGCAGGAGCTTTTGGTGAAAGGTTTCCATAAAATATGTATGAATTCATTGTATACACACAGCAAAAGGAGAACAGATATATCACAGCAGATCATATTTTTGTGTCATCTTTGGTGAGAAAATATAGATCAGTCAATTCTAAACTGTTTTCTGGGACTGGAATAGCACAAAAAGCACTGGGTACCTGATGCTGACACCACAGAAGAGTTATTGTCTAATGAGTTTTCTCCATTTGGAACTGTAACATACAATTCCAACTTGAATGAAATTAAATTTGTTGTCTCCTATTCTTTATCAACATGTGGAAACCAGAAAAGCAGTTCCAGCTGAACAGTTTAAACCACAGCCACATTAAAGCCCTTCAGCTGAAAATTTACAACTTTTATGTGAAGAATGTGATGTCTTGTTCCTCAAACCTGTTGCCAAAGCAAATGTCCTTTAAAAAACATTGCATTTTCTCCAAAACAATGAAGCTGCTCGTTCAGGCTGCATGATTAAATTTGAGGATTTGAAAGCAAGTGAACACAGAGTATTAAAGCAGCCTGTATTGATCTGCATTATGAGCATAATCCCCATTTCTGGAAGAGGTGCAGAGGAGCAATCACAGTGCCTGGAGATGGCTTAAAGCTGTTCTTAATTTGGGCAGCCCTGGTTTGGGAGCAGAAGATCAGTCAGTAAATTGAGGGATCATGAGGGCTAATCTTTTAAAGGAATTTTTAAAATATTCTCAGGAACTTGGATCCCTTGATTTCTGGAAAGCAGCTGTCAGTGCAGGTGTGTTCCACAGCAGCATCATTTGGGCACAGTAAACTTTCTAGCAGTGATTTCAAAACCTACAATGTTAAAAAGAGGTTTAATTAAAAGGGAAGGGGCTCCTTTCAAGTTGTTCCAGGCTTTAGCTGCTTACCTTAATCAATTAAAAAAAAAGAAAAGTGGCATTGTCTCCTCCAACAGATCTTTTGGAATTGCTGCAATATTCTGTGTAATTTTAGACATAGGACAGCTCCTCATTCTAACCAGGATAATAAAATTTCACAGAAAAAGATGCATCCCATTGTGTGCAGAGCTGGATGAAGGCAAAGAAGCATCAAAATGTTTCATTTCTCACCTTCCCTTGAGCAAAGCTCTCAGAAATTCCAGGGTGTAAAACCAGGAAAGGATTTGCAGCAAAGAGGGAGATGGAGTCAAAGGGAAGGGCTGGAATTTCCTGTGGGATTTAATTGAGCTGTTGGCTGTGGGAACCCAGCACATCCCTGTGGCTGCCCTGGATGGTTCCAGACCCAGGCAGGGGCTCAGGAGCCTGGGCACAGAGCCCAGAACCCCTGTGCCTTGGATTTCTGTCCGTGGGAAAAATTACCACCCTTACATGAAGAGTTACAAGTCACAAAAAATAAGTAGAGTGTAAGTT
>PYHW01010591.1:1443080-1453547 GCA_013186435.1 Turdus rufiventris | reverse complement strand
TATCAAGACACAGAACAAGCTGAAAAGTTTGGGATTTGGGAAATCATCCCCCTTCATTTGGGAGAGAAAGCCACAAAATCAGAGGGTGAGCCCCACTCACCCCCTGCATCCCCTCAGCTCTTCCTGAGCCTTCTCCAAACCCATCCCCTCACCCAAAGGTCCAATTCTCCAATTCCAGCTGGATTTTGGCAGAGCTGCCTCCAAGGATCCAATTTTCTGACCCAGCTCAGCTTTGCTGCTCTGTTCTTGGCCTTCCCCAAAATTGTGCTGTTAAACTGTAGACAAACATTTATGTATGAACATATGTATAGGTCATTGTATATATATTTATGTAAATATATATATATATACATGCAGGTTGAGACTGCAAATACAGATTGAACCAAACCCAGTATATTTTAAAAGAGAACAGAAGCTTTTAGCAAATGAAGGTTAAAGAGATCAGGTTGTCAGTGGAACAGAAAAACTCCTGTTGAAAAGCAAATAAAGCAGTGCTAAGTACAAACATTGTGATCTGGTTTCTGATACATCATTAAAAATATTTTTAAAATATATTTAAAATTATTAAAAAATAAGGAGGAAACAGAACAATTTGTAGTGCTGACACTGAAACAAATGGAATGAGCAAACTCTACAAAGCACAGCTCTCCTCAGAGCAGAAACACATCATGGACAGAGGTTGTTGGACCATTCCATTTGTTGACAAAATTATCAAGATCAAGATCATTAGGCTGAGTAAGGAGATGAGATTTACAAGAAAAAGGAACAGTAACGTGGGAAAATAGAGGTGAAGGGTTTTATTTGAATTTGAAATTGCATTTATTATTTAAACACGATCATCACTTGTGTGGACACCAGGCATAACCTGGAAAGATGAGATTTAAAAAGAACTTAAACATGAATGTGGAGAGAAGAATGGCACAGGGACAACGCAAACCAGCCCAGAATGCTGTAAATTGGAAAAGTAGGTTTGGATATTGAGAAAAATCCTTCCCTGTGAGGGTGGTGAGGGGCTGGGATGGAATTCCCAGAGCAGCTCTGGCTGCCCCTGGATCCTGGCAGTGCCCAAGGCCAGGCTGGACACTGGGGACAGTGGAAGTGTCACTGCCACGGCAGGGTGGGATGGGGTGAATATTAAGGTGCCTGTGCCATGAACATTCTCCCCATGCCATGGGACCAGCAGCAGCATCCTCAAAATACCCAGACACTGCATAATTTATAAATTAAATAATATATAATGCTGAGAAATGCAGACTCAGAAAATGTCCTTTCATCCTTACTCAGAGTTTTGAGTACACACACACACGGATGCTCACACATGGGGATAGAAATGCATTTTTTCTGATGGTAGGAGTTTTCTGTCTCCTCTGATAGCATGAAAAGCCAAAATAATTCAGTATCAGGTTGGAATAGATCTGTTGTGAGCAGCAATGCATCTGGGGCTGTGATAACACAAACAATCCCAAGCAAAACTTTATTTCTCCAGAGATTCTCCCTGTTTAAGCTGCCTTTCCTTATCCTTCAAGGCGATGGCCTGGATTCATCTGTAGAGAACTTCTCTAACTCTCCAGCACATTTCTGAGCTTCACTCCAAAGCCAGGGCTCCTCTGAGCCATTAAACCATTAAAGGACTCTGTCACTCCCAATACTGAGGTTACTCATCAAGTGATTAAAGCAGTTCAAGTTCCAGCTGCAGCAGGAAAAACACAGCACCCAATTTGTGAGCCCAGAACAATCCCTGGTGGCTTTTATGTGTCTGAATTGTGCTGAAGTGTGAGGCAGCTGATGGAAAAGGGACTTAAAATATTGTTCCTAATGCTAGGAAAAGCCTGTTGGCTGATTCTTCTTTGCACTAAGGAAATTAATATTTTGTATTTTTATAAGTGCATAACGTATTGTTGGCTTTTCGCAACTATTAAAATAAATGCTATATGTATAATGCTGAAATAGCTTTTCTGTATAAATATAAGGTTTTTTTTCTTTTCTTCTAATAGCAAAAGTTAAACATAGGTTTTCTTAAAATAATATACCTAAACTACCTGCCTTGGTAAAATAACAGCCAGTAATTGTGTAATAAAACCCTGCAACTAACACAACAATTATCAGCACTCACCAACTACAAAAAAAACCAAACCACCACCCAAATTAAAAAATAATAAAAAAATAAGCCAAAAAACACACATACTGTAAAAAAGCAATCCCAAAAAGTAACCACACTAAACAGTTCCCAAAAAAATTTTTTACTATACTTAAAAAACTATAAATATACAACAAGTTAATGTATTATAAAGTGTATTTAAAAAAACGTTCCCAAAACAACCATGTACTCTTAACAATTTACCAAACACCCAACCATTTTAACCCTTTGCTTTATGTGTGTCTCCTATTATCTTTTTATTAAACCTTTTAAATTTTACCAAAACAATGAAACGTGTTTTTCACAATTTCATTTAATTGTATTTAAAAATCCTGCATCAGTTTGATTTGCCTGAGTTCCTTCAGGTTTGGAGGCTGAAGCTGCTTCCAAGGTGGACAGAGACAAATCAAGAACAGCCCTGCCTTTGCTCTGAGCAATCAGCAGCTGCTTTGATCCCAAAAAAACTCTGAAACCAGGGAGTACAAAACCCCCAAACATTCCTTACACATTCCATGACTTTTTAACTTAGAATTTTACCAGCACACAGGGAAGAGCTGGAAGAACAATCTTCGTGCAGAGCCAGCCTTGAGGTGAATTTAGCTTCTGTGTTGGACCCACCTTGAGTGAAACCCTTGGTCTGGTGGAACATTTCACCTGCCACAAAAGAGAATTCCAACATGGAACACTCCGACATCATGGAAAAAACAGAAATTTGACTTCCCTCTGATTTCTGTGGAGCTGCAACTTCAGTGTTGGTTTATTTGTTTGTTTTATTTTTGGTTTTTTCGGTTTTTTTCCAGCTGCTCAAGGCCTCGAGTGCACCTAAGAGCTCATATTTACCAAATCTTGCTTATAGCAGCAATCTAGGGAAAAAAAAAAAAAATCCCTCATTTTGGCCTAATTTCCTTTTAGAATTTTCTGTCTCCCTTTGTGTTTTGTGGAGGGTGACCACTCAGTTATTTGTAACCCCATCAAGCAGTGCTAATTTAATAATGATCACTCCTGCTCCAGCTTGTTACATCCTGGATTTGGGCATCCTTAATTAGTTTCCTTATTGCAACCACCAGAATTATTCATGTGCTTATCTGTGTGTCTGAGCATTTGGCTGTTCAGAAACTTCTTTTTTTAAATGCTCACCAACAGCTGGAGTTAATGTTATGTGAAAAATATTAATTCAACTGATATTTTCAGTAACTCTTCGCCTCCTGAATTTCTGTGTTTGGATTGGGATTGACTTTTTAAGTGCAAGCTACTCAAACAAAAAGACAAAATGTGCATTACTCAACAATTACATGTAAATGTAGGAGTGTGTGTATACATAAATACACATATTTGCAAGCTGTTTTTAATAAGCAGTGGAAAGCTGGAATTTACCGCAGAAACCTTTGCTGCAAAAACCTTTCCCTGGAGGGGAGATGTGTTAAAATTCATTCAAGAAATCTTGCTGAGAACTTCAGAGAATTCTCTCGCTGCTTCTATTTTGGGCTGGTTTGTGAAGGATTTATCAGGTTTGTGAAAAGCTAAGAGATGGTGTTGTGCATTGTGTGGGGACACAATGGATTCAGCCTTCCTGGTGCCATTCAGACTTGTGCAGGATTGTACAGAATATTTCAGCTCTGTGATGGGATGCTGCTTAGAGGGCAGCACCTGAGTTTTGCTGAGAAAATGAAAGAAAGTTATGTCCTTGGAAATTGAGGGGTTGGGGCACACCAAAGTAAAATTATAAATAATTTTATTAACATCTCTAATATGTCACAGCAAAAAATGCTTGTTTGGTAATAAACAACATCACCTGTGCTTCTGGATTAAAAAAAATAATCTTAGAAAACAGGAAAGAAAGAGAAAAATAGAATCCCAAAATGGTTTGCATTGGAAGGGACCTTGAAGGCCATCCTATTCCAACTCCCTGCCACTATCCCAGGCTGCTCCAAGCCCTGCCCAGCCTGGCCTGGGACATTCCCAGGGATCCAGGGGCAGCCACAGGGAAGAATTCTTCCCTTAGAAACTCAATTTTTGCTGGGCTGGAGCTCAGGGTGGAGTCCAACAGGCAGGAGCCTGAGTGCCCCAGGAACCAGCCTGGCTGTGGGTGAGGCTGTGCCAGAGAAAATGATCCAAGGCACTGCAGCTTCTCCTGCAAAGCCCTCCCAGAGAAAGAAATAACCCCAAACAGCACAAAACCAGCTCCTCCTCCCCAAACCCCAAAATGAAACAACCACAGGGCTAAAATCTTGTTCTCCTTTATAACTCACTCTAATTACATTTATAATTGGCTTGTTTTAATCTTCTTTAGACACACTAGGAAAACATTTTCTTTTCAAACGGAACAAAATGTAGAGTTTTAGATTACTTGTATTTATGGCAGGAATTATGTGATGCGATGTGCCAGTAGGAGACAGGATATGCCAGCCCAGGAGATCTTTTCCCTCTTCTATTTCCCTTTCAGTGTTCCTGTGTTCCTACTTAGGAGCCTGCTATAATAAAAGTAGTGCTCATAATATGCATACTTTTCATGATTACTTTAATAGTGCCAGAAAGATAACCAGTGAATAATTATAATAAAATATATGTAAAGGGGATCACAAATCTCACTGATGCAGAACAGGAAGAATTTATTATCAAAGTGTTGCTAATGACTTTCTCTCTGCCCCTTTGAAAATGGCTCTGAGCTTAGCACTGTCCCTTGGAAATCCAATTCATAAATCCACAAGCAGCATGAAATTCCAGAAGGAAATAAAGCACTTTTTATCCCTTTTTAATGTATTGCAGCACGTTAATGCTGTTTGTTAGAACACGAACTGCCCCAAACACAAACAAGGAGCGACCTCAGTGTGGGTGCTTAGAAAAGTTCTGGGGTTAAAAACCAAAGCTCAGCTCCCAGGTTAGGACAGAACAGATCCAGATGAAATTCCTGGTGCAATCCAAGTGCTGTTCCTGGGAGCACAGCCCCCCTTTCCCTGCGCTGGGAATGGCTGCAGGGACAGGAGTGGCACTGCTGAGCTGTGCCAGGGCAGCAGGGCTGTGCCACCCAGCAGCTGCTGATTCCTCATCAGGAATCCTTATCCTTATCAGGATTTCTCCTGGCAGCTCTCTCTGAATCCTTTCTCCAAGTGCCTGCTCCTCCTGATGCCTCTGCTCCCACTCTCTCCAGACACTCAAGGGATCTGCTCTGCCTGGAGTGGGACAGAAAGTTGCTGAATTCCTAAATATTGCCCTGAAAACACCTTGGCTGGTAGCAGGACTCTGCAAATGGCTGGAAGTCTCCTTGTTTCGTTTTCCCATAGCTCTGCTGAAAAGTTCTGCTGGCTGGAGCTGGGAAAGATTTCTTGTGCTGCCGTGCATTGCCAGGACAGATTTGGCTGCCTCGTGGCAAGAGCTGCTCATTCCCTCATTGTTTGGGACATCCTGGGACAGTGGGAGGTGTCCCTGCCATGGAAAGAACTGGATGATTTTTAAGGTCCCTTCCAACCCAAACCATTGTGTGATTTCAGGTTTATGAGAAGGAACCCAGACATTCCTATTCCAGGCTGATGGTAAAAGAGCAATTCTTGTGTTTTCCACTTTGTTCTTTCTTCCATCTCCAGGAATGATGAGGATGAAGAGCAAACACTGCTGCAGTGACTGATGCCTCTCCTGCTGACTCTGCTCTATTTGGTATTCCTGCTCTGCAGCCTGGCAAGAGTTTAGTCCAGAATTAAACATAATTCCAGCTCTGTCTTGTCAGGCTTAATGCAGCTGATGCTGTCTTTGAAAGTCAGGGCCCAAGACAAGCACCTGGAGGTCTCATTGCTTAAAATCTGACATCTAAATCCACCTTACACATCCAAATAAGCCAGAGGAGTTCTCAAAATGCTGAGAATCTCTAACAGTGAGAGCAGGTGACACCCAGCATCTTTAGAAAGAGAGAACTCTGATTGTGAAATGTCTGGTACCCACACTTGAGTATCTTCTTCAGAGAGCTCTGTATTTCATCCCCTGAAATGTTTTCATTTCCTGGAATAGCTGTGTTTATTACTTTAATAAACTGAATTAGGAAATATGGTTATTGGTTTCCTAACTAGGCTGAATTAAGTTTCATTAAGAAATAAAATCCAGGATTCCAGTTTATACTTGGTATAAATGCACTTAAAATGTTAGAACAACCATGCTCCCTTTCCTTTTTCTTTTAATATGAAGATTAAAAAAATCCTTCCTGCATTAAACCCAGAGCTATTCTCAACACTTCAAATGGACTAAAATATCATAAATAAAAATTTTAATTAAAACACCTAGGATATAATATTTCTGGACTTATTATGTGTATTTTTTTTTCTGTTTGCTGCAGACCGCAGAATAAGATCTGTAAAAATTCTTATTAAACCAGCAGGGTGATGCTCCAAAGACAACTTTGGCTGTCTTGGTCTGGTGCTGGTGGCCACAATCCCTTCTCTGGAGTTGGGGCAGTGACAGTGACCTGTCTGCAATGTCCCAGCAAAGAAAGAAGCAGCAAGGAGCAGGATCCAGGCAGGGCTGAGCAGGGATAATCCATCCTGACACATCCCCAGCCCTCCCTGGGATCAGCCCTCCTCACCTGGAGACAGCAAAGCTGGTGCAGCAAACCTTTTTATGGTGGAAATTTCAGAGTAAGAGTTTGTCCATTCCCTGCAGCCCTCCTGTGATGTGGCTTTGCTCCCTCTCTACTCAGAAAGGCAAAGTTCCTGCTCTTGAGGAGCTCTCACCTCCCTCACAGCCCAATTCCAGCTGAATTTATTAATGAAGATCACTGAAGCACCAGCTAAGTCTTTTAGCTACACTTTTGTCCCAGCAAATTGGTGTTTAATTGTCTGAATAAAAAAAAAAAAAAAAAAAANAACATGGACACTGTCCCAAAGACAAAAACCCATCAATTCCCATTACAGAAAGAGTTAAAAAGCTGGTTCTTTCCACACAGGAGCATGTTCAGTGTATTTCAAAAAGCCACAGAACTGCTTTGGACAGGGTGGGTTATTGTGGACTAATTTCCCTTGCAAGGTTTTCAAATTACAGATTATCTCCCACAAAAACGATTGTGGAGCTGAGCTGAGAAGGTTCCCTGAGCTGAAAAGGTTTGGTTACCTCTAAATATAACAGGAGATTTGCTAGTGTTCAGCTCATGAAAATTACTGTGAGTGTCACAGGGAACTCCTGCAAACTCCTTTTCCACACTCATAATTAAATCACCGCTCTTTCCACTCGCCTAATTTGAATGTTGCAGGGCTATAATATGGGAAAAGAGAGAAAAGCATTAAAAACACATTGTGCAACAGAAGTTAACAAAAGAAGAAATCCTGGAAAAGCTTTGAGGGCTTTAATAAGTCACTAAATGACCGAAACCACACGAAGTGCTTAGCACTGGGAAGTCAAGCTGTGCCAAAGCCCTGTCTGCAAATGCTGAAGGCTTAATGACACAACCGTTTAATTCTTTGTTTAATTTTTTGTCTCTTCTTTTTTCAGCCTTTTCTCTCTTCAGCTCTGTGCAGGGACACACAGTGCAGCTTCAGCTGAGCCAGGAGAGCCAGGCTGAAATCAGGAGCTGTGCCACAATGCACTGCCACACTGCAGGCTGTAGGGAAAGTGTTGGTGCTTCTATTTTATCCCAAATCTCACCACCTTCCTGCACCCCAATCCAGCCCAAAGCACAGTCTGTCCTCTGGGGGTTTATCAATGGTTTAGAAAGGTAATTTATACATCCAAAGTCAATAATCTGGCAGAGAGTGCAGGTTCAGAAATCAGTGTCTTTAAATGCAGATTTTCCTGAGTGTTTGAGCCTCTCCAAGGTGCACTTGTGCAGGTAACAGCTCAACCCACATCCCCCAGGTGATGTGTGGCACAGATTCCTTTCCCTGGAGGAGGACAGGACAAAAGCCCTGCTCCTGGACTGGGGACAGGCATTTCTGCATCCCTGCTGCTGCTCTGAGCCTTTCCAGGAACAGCATTAATTGAAATGATCAATAATGCTGAGAGGAGCAGCACTGAAGACTCAAATTCCAGTCTCAGGTTTTGGTTTCACCTATGGTTTTCATGGAAGCAACAAGAGATCAGAGCAGACAGCACCAGGCAAGAAAGGAAGAGTAAATTATGAATTAAACCAGAAATAAACCAAGATTGCACTCTGGTCTCAAACCACCATTAATCTTCACTAAGGCAATAATGCAATGGAACATGGAATATTCTATTGTGGCTCTGTTTTAGAAACAACTCAAGCTCTGTTAGAGACAACTCAGCCACACTCCCCACATACTAACTGCAGAAATTGTATCCTCATACTGGAAAATCCGGCTAAAATCAACAACTTGGCATAAGGAAATATTACAGCATCTCACATCATCATTTAGATTGGATGTTAGGAAGAAATTCCTCTCTGTGAGGGTGGGCAGGGCTGGCACAGGGTGCCTAGAGCAGCCCCTGGATCCCTGGCAGTGTCCAAGGCCAGGCTGGACACTGGGGACAGTGGGAGGTGTCCCTGCCATGGCAGGGGTGGCACTGGGTGGGATTTAAGGTGCCTTTCCACCCAAACCAGTCTGGGATCCTGCACGGAACTGGGTAAATGGTCACTTACAATAAACACTCTGAGTAAAGCTGATTATCAAACAGAAGAATAATTAAATGGGCCAAGATGCAGCTCACAAAAGCAAAGTCAAGATCCCAGGTGTTGGAAAGCAAAGTGAGAAAGACTTGCCAGGTTTTAGATTTTCCATGGCTTGGAGAAGCAGAAGTGCTGATGATCTGATGTGTTTCACAAAACTCCCTGTGAGCAGCACGGCACAGAGAGCCAGGCAAACGCTGTAATGAGGAGATGTAGGATGTAAAAATAATTAGTCAGGGTTTATGGAGCCTACCAGCGAAACACAGGGAACTGTGAAGTTATCAAAGGCTGTGTGCAGGGTATGATAATAGGAAAATGTGGCGTGGCAGATTCAGAGAGAGAAGTGCAGGCCCTCGTAGCACAACTAACACAACTTCATTGCATTGCTCCTGCGATTAGTCATTGTAAGCACAGCAAAACGTGAATAAAGCAGCCCACTGGCACTGTACCAGCACCTGCTTTATTGATCCTATAAACTGCTCCTCCAGCCCTGTTCTTAACACATTTTCAAACAAAGACTCCTTGAAAGACACAGATGGCACTCAGACCCTGGCTCCCTTTCAAACAAGGGGGCTCTGAACACCAAACCCACAGGAGCAGCTTTGCCCACCTTCATCTTTCCCTTCCCTCATCATTAAAAATATTCCTCCACATTGCCAGTGATTTTCATCAGCCAAGATCAGAGAATTCTGCACGCTGGGGAGGATTTTGGAGCCACCTAAAACACACGCACCTCCTGTATTGTATCACCTGCAGGTAATGCAGTCACTGAGCACAGAAAGGCACCTGCAGAAAGCTTTGGAGCAAACATCCATCCCTGGGGAAGCTGCAGACTAATTAAAACCAGTGCTACAAAAAGATGCTGCTGTTCTAACATGTGTTACTGTGAGCTGGTGCACGGGAGAGCAATAAAGCAAATGTCAAAGGAAGCGAGGAATCGTGGAGGAGCCTGAACTGGGGGAGGCGTGGAGAAGAGTCTGGGGAGGCAGGGCACAGGCTGTGGGAAACAGAGCTCTCTGAAAATGTAAATATGGGGCAGGAAGGTGCAGATGAGTCTCTGCCGTGGGGCCAAGGCCTGATCAGTGCTCTTGGAGACAGGTGCTCCTATCAGAATGGGTGACACTGCCAAATGTGACTTTTGATCATCATCATTTAAGACATGGCCTCACCTGGGTGCATCCACAGTCCAAGATAACCATTTGTCCAAGATCCTGGTAGCTGTGCTGGAACAGGAAAGAGGAGACAGATTTCCAGCTGCTTCTGCAATCCCCAGATCCCTCTCCAGCGCTGCTGGTCAGCTCCGAGCCCACCTGCACCACAGAGGAGCCCTGGAATGCACAAGGACCCTCCAATCCAGAGCCTGGAGAAAGGATTTGTCTGCTTGTGTCTGTGCCCTTGGCTCTGGGATCAGCAGGGCAGTGGGCAGAGGCTGACACAGCTTCATTCCAGTTCCCGTCCATGACCTGACTCCATTCCCAGTTCCCATCCATGACCTGACTCCATTCCCAGTTCCCATCTATGACCTGACTCCATTCCCAGTTCCCATCCATGGCCTGACTCCATTCCCATCCATTCCCAGTTCCCATCCATGGCCTGACTCCATTCCCAGTTTCCATCCATGACCTGACTCCATTCCCATCCATCCCCAGTTCCCATCCATGGCCTGACTCCATTCCCATCCATCCCCAGTTCCCATCCATGGCCTGACTCCATTCCCAGTTCCCATCCA
>PYHW01010591.1:1422806-1442928 GCA_013186435.1 Turdus rufiventris | reverse complement strand
CCTGACTCCATTCCCATCCATCCCCAGTTCCCATCCATGGTGACAGAGAGCAGAGTTGGGTCATTGCTGACACAAAGTCACCTGGGTTCCATCAATGTCCTGCAAACTGAATCCTAAGAAGAACCCAACCCTTCTCATACAGGATTGAGAGTGCAATTTCCCTTCCTGTGTTCAGCCTCCTGGAAAAATGGGGGGAAAAAAATTAAAATTAAAATCCCAAATGCTCAAAACTGGGCAACAAGAAGTGTCTCTGAAAGCTCTGTGAGAAATCCTTCCCCATCTGGTCCATCTTCAGCTAATTAACTGACATGGTTGCAAATGAGCAGCAGCTAATTGGAGCTCTCTGTTCTGCCTTTCCCTGGCAGGAATGGAATGGATTCCAGATGACCAATGGTTCAACATTTTCCAAGTAATCTCCATTCTGCGCCCAGCCAGCCTCCCAACAACTTGTCCACATCCTCACCTTGGACTGCAAACCCAAAGAGCATCACTGGAACTGGGAGCTTGTAATGGGGAAGCATCAGGCAGATGTGTGCAGGCTCCAGATCCAAGGATATTTTGGAAAACGAGCACCTGCAGGCAGACAGAGGCCAGCTGAGTCCCAGCCATGATTTCTCCCAGCAGCCAAGGGAGCTCTGAGCCAGCCCATGGAACCTGGAGGCACTCAGGCCATGCTTGGTGCACTCTACAGGAGAATTGCAGTGTGGAAGAGCTGGTTCTGTGGGTACCAGCAGCTGATGGGTGCCAGATCTCCAAATCTGAGGTCTAAAAAACAAAAGCACCAGGTTTTCCTGCTCTAGCCTCTGCTAGCATTCCTTCCCTGAGCTCCCAGCCTCTTTTCCAGTGATGTTATTTGACATTATTCACCCCCAAACACCAGGAACAGCTTTACAACAGCAAGAAATCCTTTAAACACTCTCCATGTCACAGAATTGCAGAATGCTTTGGGTGGGAAGGAACCTTAAAGATCCCCTAATTCCCCTGCCGGGGGAAATTCCACTGTTCAGGTCCAATCTTGAACACTTCTATTATATAGAACCAGTGGAGCAGGTTAAACTGGGACCAGAGCTGTGCCTGTTCTGTTGTGCTCGTTCCCCACAGTTGGTTTAAACGCCCCAAACGCAAACAAGCAAACAGAAATCCCCTCTCCAAACTCCCAGGTGAGCAAAATTATTTGCAAAAATGCTCAGAGTAACTCGAGCACCACAATGCTCCAAAGACCAGGCCAGATGTTGCCAGATGTTGTGGGTAGGCTGGACTGGGGATAATATTGTCCAGGAATTCCCTGGAAACCAGGGATGAACTTCATGTCCATGAACACATCTTAGACAGAGATGTCCTTTAAAGCAAGAGCACATCCAGTGAGCACACCCACTTGTTTTCATGTGTTTTAATTGCAAAATGCTAAAACAGGGTTAAGCCCACTGGGATTTTTAGTTGGGCTGCAATGAACCCAAAATCTGTGAGGATACTCATTTCTATTGAAGGTTTCCTCCATTTCTCTGCAATATAGAATTTTAAAAATTCTCCTGGACTTTCCAGTTGTCTGGTCTTAAAGGATGCTAAAAATCCCCACAGATTTCCAGTCCCAAACCATGGCAAGTTAAAGGAGTTGGGGATTGTTTTTTCCTATTTTTATCTTTAACTATTAAATTCTAGCAAAATTACATTAAAAGCTGGATTAACTAAGAGGAGTTCTGTGTTTCTGAGTTTGGAGTCTGTGTTTATCAAGTTTGGAAATAAGAAAGCATAAATAAAACATCTCCATGGGATACAAATTCACTTCTCTGTCTCGAAGACAAGAAATGCAGCTGTGGAATACAAATCATCTTCTAGCCAGAAACATCATTTAATATTTATTACTGCACATTTGGCTCTGTGGATTCAGGGAGGGTGTCCCCCAGTTCTTATCTGTGACCTTTGGGGGTCCTGACCTCACAATGTGCCACCAATAAGCTGTGCTGGAGCAAAATTTATTTTATCCCATTTAAAACTACATCAGTTTGGATGTTTCCCACTCTCAGACTTTTAGAAACATCACCAAGATGTTCTTTTTCTTTTCATTTGGGAAACCAGCTGAAGGATATTCTTTCACTGTGAAAATGGGAGAACAATCCAACTGGAAGAAATCTCCTGAGTGAGGGCAGAGTGCTGCTGGAATTGCCTCTGCAAAGGCTGCATGGAAATTTTGGCTTCCCAAAGGGCTGCAGGCATCAAGAGCTTTCCAAGAGCTTCCAGGAAATGCAAATTGCTCATTTTGATCCAAAAGTAAACTCAAGTTTTGAGGAAAATGCGAATATATCAAAACCCTAATTCAGTGTGAGGTACCTGTAGGAGGAGCTGAGCACAGGCTGTGAATTTTCAGAGCTGCTCACCCCTGTCCTTATTTTGTGCTCCTCAAAAACAACAGGTCAGAGGAGGTAACAGCAAATCTGTTGGCAGAACTCTCCCTGGAATTCTGTGCTCCCAATCTCCGGGTGGGAATGATGGTGTTTGGACTTCATGACCTTGGAGAGCTTCTCCAACCTTAATGATTCTGTGATTTTAGCACATTTTGAGTCCTGGCAATAAAATTAACACCACTCAGAGCCTGCTCCATCTCCCCAGTGGGTGTGACACGGGCTGTCCGAGGAAAAAACACTGTGGATTTCAACAGCTTTTCAAAACAGTGTTTTAAAAACAGGGAGAGCTCTTGGGAAGGTTTTTGACTCTCAGGACCCTTTGAGCAGGAGGCAGAACCATTTTTTAGCTGTGTCTTTACACTTCCTTTCAGCTGGCACCACTCTTCCTTCCAGCACAAGAAATGGGTGCCAAAACGGGGATGGTTTTTGGAAAAGAAAAATTGGCATTGAAAAAATAAGTGTATCTCTATGACAAAAGGGTTAAAATTCAATCTATTCTATTCTATTCTATTCTATTCTATTCTATTCTATTCTAATTTCTATCTCTGCACCCCAAGATGCTTCTTTTCTGAAAGTCAAAAACTGATTTATGTACCACACTGTAATCTACAGACTGAGACAACAGAAGAAGTGCTTTACCAGAACAAAAAAAATAATGCAAAAAAGTAACTTTTCCCTCATTATTATGTACTGGCAAAGCAGAAATCAACCAATTGTCCTATGAGAAATATCAGCAGCTTCCCCCTGGCAGGTGACAGAGCACTGAGCCCACTGTGACAGTGTCCACTACAGCCCACAGGGCACCTCTGTCCAGCAGCCAGCATCCCACTGCCCTGCTCTGCCTGGATTTTCGTATCCTGGTGGAGATTTTGCAGCAACCAGAAGGGAAGGTTTGAGATCTGCAGGCAGATGGAATAACCAGGATGTGCCAGAGGTGCAGAAATGCAGGATAATTCAGGGACTGCCTTAAGCAGGGTTGACCCCCAGCCTGCAGAGGGTCCTGCTGGCACCCATTTATCAGCTGCTAAAACACACATTTATCAGCTGCCCAGGGCTCTAAATATGCTTCAGATATATACAGCCACTGCCAGGGCAGAGCTGGGGACCATAAAACACTGCACAGAATTTAGGGAGTGAGTGCTGGAGGTGAGGACACTGCAGTGACCCTGAACACCTCAGGGCATTGACAGCCAGCAGGCACAAGAGGGTTGTTTTAGTTTTTTTTCTGTCAGTGTTACAAATTTCCAGATGTTTTCCATTTCCAGAGGTGGAACCACCCTTCTGTCACCTCACCAAAAGCCAGCTGCTGTTTTCTGATCACCTTTGGCTCTTGCTTATCAAGGTTACACACATGAAAATGATTTTTTTTTACCGTTTTAACATGAATTATTTCTCTTGGAGCACTGATTCGGTAGCTGCTGAGGTGATTCCCAGAAGGTTTGGTGTGGAAGGGATCTTAAATCCCAGCCAGCTCCCACTGTCCCAGGCTGCTCCAGCCCCATCCAGCCCAACCTTGGACACCTCCAGGGATGGATTTTAGATTATTTTCTGTACACATAAAGCCTTCTATGCTTTTCTCTGTGCTCTCACTTTTTGTAGAGTCCTTGTCCAGCTGTTTTCTCCCCCTTTTCATACTCAAATTCAGCACAGAAAAAGAAATTCTGGGACAAGGCCACGCACATCTCCAAATTCTCCAATCCATTTTCCTGTGAAATGTTCCCTCACAGGTGCTACTTGCTCCCAAGCACATCAGGATCACTGGAAAACGCTCAAATCCTTTAGGAGCTCTCACATTCCCACTGTTGCATAATTAACTCTCCTGGCCACCTGCATTTGTCTCATTCCAGCAAAAAACAACTCCAGTGCCAGAGCCTCCACTTTTGGAGCCTGGGGGTGGGTGAGAGCAGCCACCAAACTGCTCAGCTCTGTGATATTTATTAGGAACTGCATTGCCTCAGGAATTACCACAGCAGTGGATAATCGAGGAAAAACCTGGATAGTGCTGGCTTGCTCCTTTCCAGCAAATGGAGGGAATTATTCCAGGTGCCGAATGCCTAGTCCCCACCTCGTGCACGTTTTGGTTTTTTATTGTGGCTGGTTGGAGAAGGAGCATCTTTTGGGAAGTTGTGGTCATTGCCAACAGATGGTTTAAACACCTAAAATACAAAGGAACCAACAGAAATCCCCTCCCCAAACACACAGGTGAGCAAAGCTATTTGCAAAAATAAATTTCAGCAACTCGAGCACCACGGTGCTCCAAAGCTGAGGCCAGATGTGACATGGATCAGACATGGAACAAACCCTCAAAACATCTCACTGCTTTTAATTAGCAGAGCAGAGGGGGGAAAAAAGATGGGGAAAAGGTAAAATAAGTGATCAGATTCCCTGTTTTCCATCAGGACAAACCAAAGGTCAGGGATCCAGTTGGGCAGGGGATGGAATAAGCTTCAAATGTTCAATTTGCCCCAGAATTCATTGAAAAAGTCCCTGCTTTGTGTTCCTATCTTTTCTTTTTATATTTATCTTTTGGCAGAAGTGTCGCAGTACTTGTGGTACAGCTGAGGAGATTTTCTGGAAGGATATTTCAAGTTCCCAGGTATGGAAGTTCCATTATTGTTGCCCTTCAGGAAAAACATCTGTGAGAGCTCTGATTGTGTTCACTTTGCTGCTACATTGATAAACAGAACTGTTGCTGAGCTGGGCTTCTCAAAAGCCAATTTTGCCATTTATCTGTAGGGAAAAAAAAATCCAGAAAAGTGCATTCCACAGGGATGTCTTGAAGAGCACAACTTGGAAAAGTTTCCCATCTGCTCCAAGTCCATTAAACGCGGAAATGTGGAATTTTCCAGCCTGTGATTTGGGTGCTGAAGGTTGAAGTTCTGTTCACAGCCACATTTGCAGCCATTTGGGCAGATGGGGATTGTTTAGAGATGCCTGCAAAAAGCCTCAATTTGTACCCACGGACAAGATAATTTTTATTAATGAATCATTTTGACACATCAACCTCCACTTGTGTGTCACAGATTTGGAGTACACAAACACCTTCTGACAGGGGAATATGCCACTATCAACCAGAAATTAATTTTAAAATATATTTAAAAAAAAAATAGACACTGTGTGTCACTRCTGTAAATCACAGTATTTTCAGCCTTTCCTGTCTTTCATTACAATGTTCCATTAATAAATTTCTTCATTAATTAGCTCAGTATAAAAAGTGAAAAAAATATGAAATATGCTCTCTTTTGATTCCAGTTCCAGTCTGGGATGTTTTTTAGCCTCACTCCTAATTAGCAGATTTCCACCCTGACTCTTTGTAGTACTAATTATACAACATAACTGTGTATTGGATAGTTATGTTCAAATTTTAAGCCAGTAATTACTTCCAGCACAAAAATTAGATATTTTACACCCTCCCTGTTCAAAGACATGAACTCAGGAATGAAATGGATGTAGTAGATACAACTAAAATATTAAATTTTAATGCAACTTACATCTGGCCATGAGTTTTGGTCATCTCAGCTTTGCTTTGCATGATTTTTAAATGACAAATAAAATGCTATATTCTGTATAAAAGGGGGGAAATCCTAACTCGATCCTGCCTCAGTTTCTGAAGGAATAGTCAAAGTTTAGTGGTGATAATGATAAAAGCAACTCCATGAACTTCTGATGGTCAATTCACAAAATGAGCTTCAATCAGAATATAAATCCCTCCAGGTCTTCCTGCTAATCAAACATAAAATGAAATTACCATCTTAATCCCTTCCTCCTTCCATTTTTTGTTTGTTTTTTTTGTGGTTTTTTTTGATTTCTTAAATTTTAGTAGTTTATTTTCCTGCAGTTCAAGTCTAAATAAAAATTTCCTCACCTTCTTTAGGACCAAACTTTAGTTTTGCTTTGCCTCATGAAAAATCCTAATTGCATTAATTACCCCATGAGTTATTTATTGAGGTGGTATTTGCAACAATGTGGAGTTTTGTGATTTTACTGCTGCATAAAATCTGTGAAATCTGAGACACATGTGGCAGAACAAAACAAAAAGCCTTTTAGAAAAAAAAAAAAAATTCAGCTTTGAAAACCCCACAAACCTCGTGATGTTCCTCCATTTCATAGAAATATTTCAATCCCAAACAGCATTATTTTAGTGAATATCAGTGTTCAGTGCCCCAACCAGCACTGGAAGATGTTTTCCCTGCTCCCTGTTTTTCTGGAGAATAGCGCTGCACATTCTGCTGTCCATCAGATATGCTGGAGGATGTGCTGGAAAGCTGAGATACCCACGAATGGATTCACTAAGCCTTTAAGAAGAAGGTCTCACTGTTATCCACTTATCTCAAATTAGAATCCAATCCCAGTAAAGGGAAAGGGGAGATAGAGGTATTTATAATATCAACATCAGACCACATGGAAACAAATGACATTGGGGAATAAAGGAAAGAAAAAAATGTGTTATCTCTGCTGAGGCCACCTTGGAAAGGCAAATCCTGCATTGAGGTGCAAAGTGGAAATCTCTTCCTCCTCCTTTGGGTAGCAACACTTCCTTCTTCTGTAAAACACACAAGTGTCAACATCTGATCCCAAAATCCCAAAAAAACAAAATTTGCCTTCTGCTGGTCCCTGAGGGAGAGCAGCACCTGCAGCATGAGCAGGTTTGGGGCAAGGGCTGTTCCCTCTCCTCCTGCACACGCTGGATCCCATCCAAACAGCCTTTTAAAGTTATAATTGAAGTTTTATATATGCAATAACCTGAGCACTGAAATGCAAATTAAAAATCATTACTATTGCTGCCATCCAGATCTGTCTTCTGCAGGCACCAATTGTCCTACAGCATTAAAAACTGGGGGCCTGGGGGATCATTTCAGCTTTGATGCCTTGTTTTTACAGGAGAAGCGAGCAGAAGGAAGGCAGCTGGAGGAACATTTACCCCGTCCCTATTTGCTTCTAGCCATTCAAACTTAAAATCCCTTCCTGGCTTTGCAGGAGCCTCAAAGACAAAAGCACAGGTTGTCCCAGGACAGAGTGGAGCACTGTTCTTGTTTCCTCTCCAGCTGCTGTGCAAACAGCTCCATTTCACTGTTTATGCTTCCTGTCCAGTTCATTGTTCTGTTGTTGCTCCCAAGGAGAGATTCCCCAACTGTGTCACATGGAATGACCCCAGAGCTTCATGGAAAGCTTGGCTGAATATCTCAATTTCTCCTCAGGCACGTGGATGTGAGTGTGTGGAGCTGGGGCTGCAGGAACCAGGAGCAAATTACACCTGGTGGCCAAAAGTGCTGGGTGAAGGCTGGAGATGAGGAATTTGTGGGTGTTTGTGCAGAGATCCAACCTGAAAGAAGAGGAGAAACTTTGCTGGAGTGCATTTATACAACCTGGTGCCACCTAATTCTCCAGAATCCTTCAGAGCACCCGAGGAGCAGAGCCTGGGTGCTGCTCAAAACACTTTTCCTTCTTCAACATCATCACTCCCACCTTCCCCAAATCCAGCTGTTCCTGATCCAGCAGCTCCTCCCCTCCAGGCCCCACAAACCTGATGGAAGAGGGTGAGAAGTTTGCAGAGCTGATCCATAAACTCTGTCTGCCCAGGAAAATGCCAGCTGGGTTATGTGCTAAGGTCAGCCAGGACCTGCTCTGCTCGGTGAGGAACACAGGGATTAGTGGATTTGAGCTGTGCCATTATTCTCCTTTAGGGAAAATGTGCTCCCCTGTCAAACCCAAAGCAGGAGCCTGCTGCCACATCTGGATCAGGAGGCCCTGAGGATCCCAGCCCAGAATTAACCTGGAGGAAATGAATCTACTGAAAACACAAATCCTGCCCTTCCTCATCTCTTGGAAGTGATCTCCAAATAGAGTTTCACCTCTCCAAGCCTCCCTCTCCTTGGTTTGTGCTCCTGATGACAATATTCCTATTTTTCCTCAAATTTCTCATGTAGAATGACCCCAGTTCACCAGCAGAGCTGGAGAATTAGGAACCTAAATCCCTTTTTTTGGATAAAACAGGTAGCAAAGGAGAGAAAATGCAAAGAAGAGTTCACCCCTCTGCATTCACACAGGAATTTTCCAACACAAGAACTGGAACTGCTGATCATCCATAATTCCTCCAGCAGCCATGAAGCAATCAAAGCAAACATCTGCTTTTCTAAAAACCCTGTTTTTCTCTCAGAACCACAGCACCTTTGGTATAAAATAAGAGCTGAGATGTGCATCTGTTACAGTAAAAAAACGAAAATACAGCAGAACTTTTTAATATATTAAATTAGGCTATACTGGCTAAAATTCCATTTTAATTTGAAACTCTTTGGATATTAAAGGCAAGTTTAAAAAGTTATTATCTAGGGTTTAATTGCATACATTATGTTTGTAGCCTTAGGTACTGCAGGTAGATCTTTAATATTCCCTGCAATATATTGAGAGCATGCAGCAGCCATTTAATTCTGCTCCAAGAAACTTCCAGAGGTAACTGTGGGAAAGCAGAAAACTCCAAACTTTTGACTATTGAGTGAAACTCCAATGGATTTGGGCCTGTTGACAGGGAATTTCCAAAGTTTTAGCTGTAGGAAGTACATTGGAAGCATATGGGCTGTCACAAAAACATTATTGCGTCCACCCTTGACAGTCTGACACCAGATTAAATATAGAAGGATTTTTCAAGTTGCAATATGGGTGCTTGGAAAATAATCAGATATTTTGCTTCAAAAACATTTTAAAAAACCCCAAATGTGTCCAAACATTTAAATGGGACAGCTCCTCCTCTCTATCTCACGTGGTGGAGGAAGTTGGTCGTGTGAGCACTTCCAAAAATTGTAAAATTAGGCTAAAAATAATCAGAATTCCAGTCCTGTGCCAAAAGAGCTGAAAATTTGGTGGGGAGTAATGACTGCCCTTAATTTCCTGTGTGCCTGCCTTTCTGCAAACACCAAGGTGTCCAAAATCTGGGTTTCAGGAGACCAAAATTCCCCCGAGCCCAAGGAAGTGTGGAAAGCCAGAGCCACATTCCCTCTGACCAGAAATCATTTCACATCCCTCAGTTCAGTCTGGGCACTCTGCTCACCTTGGCTCCCCCTGTAAATTCATTTTTGGGTCTCTCTCAATTTGAACAATTTGTGCCCATCTAACCCAGGGCACAGAGAGCTGAGGTGGGAAAAGGAGCAGTCAAGGAAACTGCAGGAAATGCAGAGGTGGGAAAAGGAGCAGTCAAGGAAACTGCAGGAAATGCAGAGGTGGGAAAAGGAGCAGTCAAGGAAACTGCAGGAAATGCAGAGCTCCTCCCCGACACACCCTGAGGATTTCTGCACACAGACAGGCTGTGGCACCTCTCCAGCCCCAATTCTTCTCACACCAATCACTGCTGAATCACACCAATGATCCGAACCTTGCCACAAAGAATCTCACCTTTCCACCCTCTGCACATCACCCAGTCCCAGGAGAATTTGATTTCCCCTGGGAATTATCCTCCTAAAACCAATTCCTGAACTTAGTGCTTAATGACACAATTGATTTGCTAAATTGTTTAAGAACTTTTGAAAATGCACAATTTTTTAACATACACATGAATACCTTTAAATAAATAATAGTCACCATCCAACCCAACTTCAACTCTGAGGTATTTTTAAAATTATCCAGAATATCTACCCTGATTAGAATGTTAGTTCTTGTGCTTTATTTTTGAAGAGGTAAATCCAGAGAGAAGAACTCCAAGCATCTTCCCCAACTCATTTTGACTCGTTGTAGGACAGAACTTGTCCAAACCCAGCCCGGCTCAATATTAAAAAAAAAAAAATAAAACCCCAAGTAGTGCACAAGTCATGCAAACATCTTCCAGAAAAAGGATTAGCTACAACATCAGGAAATACAGATCCTCATTTCCTTCCAAACACATGGAAGGGCTTCCAAGGCAGGACAGCCCAGGCTGGCAGCTGGAATTCCAGCTGTGGAGGATGAGCAAAGTGTCTTTGCCTCCTTATTTTCAATTGCTCTGATTATCCCAGAGTGCTGCGTTCACCAAATGTTTGTTTAACTGGGAGTGTTTGCTTATTCCAAATAAATCTCGGCAGGGGGATGTGCAGCCTGGTGTCTGGGTGGGTTTGCTGAATGGGAGCAGGGGATGGGAGGGATCTGAGCTCAGCTATTCCAGACACACTCCAGGCTCAGCAAACAAAGAGATACAGAGTTTTCATCTTTTGTTCAATCATTTCCAATGAATGCAAACTTTTTTTTTTTTTTCCCTTTTCCTTGCCATTTAATTTTAAATTAGTCTAATCAGACATCTGCTAGGATGTGTCTGAATTAACAGATCTGAACACAAATCTTCTACGAGCGCTCAAGTGCCACTTCCCTCAAATGGCATTAACTCACACGGACACTCTGGAACTAATTGAACATCCCCAGTACAATATTCCAGATCCTCTGATTTAACTTTATTACAGTCAGAAGAAATCACAGGATAGAAGGAAACATGTTGTTAAGGACTCTGTTCTGAAGCAGTTCAATAAAAGCCGGCTGCTTATCCTGCTTTATTATCTTTATTATTGCTGCTCGAAGATGAAATTTCCTCTCAAGACAGAAAAGCAGAGTTTGTCTCAAAGCTCTTTGTTTTCTTTTCAACAGCAAGGTACAGTTTACTCCTTAGAATTTACAGGATTGCCTGAGCAGGGAATTTTGATATCGTGGAGTTCTCTTGTTCTTGTGACAAATTATGGTGGCATTTGTCAGCATTTACCAAAGGTTTTGACATTACTCAACAACACTGAGGTGGATTCTGCTGACTCTGGACATGTTCTGAACTAAACATCTTTTGTCAAGCTCCTGAAATTATCCAGGAGCTGCACACAGGTCTGTTCAGGCTTTTCCAGAGAGTAGGAATTTTAAAAATCAGATTAATTGGAATGGAGAGATAATTTATTTTAGACTGTGTTTGTGGGGCTGATGCCGACACCAACACAACAACCATCTGAAAATCCCAATGATTTCACTGATTAGATCTGCTTCAAGTGTTATTTCAGTATTGATTAAAATAAAAAAAAATCTGAATAAGAAGATAAGACTCCTTAAATATTTTTAACCAAAAGGTTGGGGTTTTTTAAGCAGTACTTTTAGAGATACTAAGATTTGAACCCAAAAATTCTACAGGTAGAATAACTGCAATGCTCTGTCCAAGAAGCATTTCCCTGAGGGTTTTAAGCTCTTGCCACATTTATTTGTGTTCATGGCATTTAGAGATGACCTGGGAGAGAAGTTTTCATTCCTGGGGCACTCCTGTCCCTCCAGGTTGTTGCCAAAGCTCTACAGGAAACACCAGGGAAATTTCCATTAATTTTTCAGCTACCTGCATCCCTGTTATCCCTTAAATGCAAATAAAATCCAGCCCAAATGTCCCTTTATTTTTTTTTTTATGAGCAATGGGAAATGAGACAGAATCAATCGTTGGCAAAGTAAAAGATGGTTAATATTGATTGTTCTTCTGAAGGATGAGGAAGCTTTCCTAAAGCTCGTTGAGGGACACGGGGAGGGGACAGCTTATGGATTTGTTTTCCTTCCTGCTTTCCCAAGGGAGAAAGGAAAAGATGAGGCCATGATAGATGATAATTCTGCTAGGAATGACTAATGAGGCACTGAGCTGCTTTCCAGCAGTGGTGAAGGCAGTAATAACCAGAGTAATTGGGTTTATTGGGTTTCTGCTTAGCACACACCCAGTCCTCTCCAACATCCTGTCCCTCCAAAGCATTTTATGCTCTCTGTCTTTCCTTTTTATTATGCCTGACTTGAGTTATTTCATGAAATTTGACCTTGTACTCTTAATCTCATCTGCTTGTTCTGCATAGTTCATCTTCTTTATTTTCCTCAGTAGCTGTTCTGTCAAACACTCCACGCAACCACGACAGCTCAGGCTGCAGTGCCAGCCCTGACTCAGGGGGGATTTGCATTTCTGTAGCCCCAACAGCTCCATCTCATCTTCTCAGGGAATCTGCCTCAAGAAATAATACTCCAGGATAAAGTTGCCAAAAGTGCATGACCCTCTTTTACAAATCACAACGCTAATTCTGTGTTAGAATTAATTACAACTTTGCAACTAAATGCAATTTTTTAAAAGAGGTTGGAAACAGCCAAAATTATATGCAAGTCAGAAAAAAATATATTATTTTTTTTTTCTAAAAGTTTTTTACACTCCTGCTGGGAAAACATCTCTGCAGAAATCCATTCTTGCCAGGAAATCTCTGAGGGGTTTCATTCTCATGGATTTCCCACTCCTCAGGTGGAACATGGATCATCAGTGGTTCTGCAGGGTTTCCTATGGCTTGTGTTGCATTTCAGCAGTTCCATGCACATCAGTAGGAGCAGGAAGAGAAAGTGTTACTAACAGAGAATTACATATGCTAGAAGAGATCAATTAAGCCTCAGATAACACAGACATCATTCAGGTTTTTGCACTTCTGTACCCACTGAAGTTGCCCAATGAGCGCAGCCTTCCTCCTCTATCCACGAAATCCTGACCTGCTATCTTTGTTTTGTGCACTAACATCCTCCAGCCTGTTAACAAAGAGTGCCTGGCACTTCTCAACTCCCTGCAACGTGGCTGCAGCACAAAAAATAAACACAAGAGCTCGTGCCTTCAATGGCAGAGACTCAGCAGCGCAGGCAGGAAAGGCACTGATGACAATAATAAGTGTAATAGTAACTGCATTAGGCCAGCAGGGTCAACAGCTCATCTTGCTGCAGTCTGAAAGGGGTTATTTTCATTCCAGTAATTGGCCCCAACCAGTAGCAGGAATTGATGTGCTGCCACTTTTATCTGTTTGCTGCTTGCCATGCTCAGATGCAGCAGCAGTGCCCCGTGAACACAAATTACCTGCAGCAGTCAATGAAAGCGATTGCTTTGCTCCCATTATTGATCAGACAAGGCTCAGCCATTGTCCCATCCCCAGCTCATTGGAGATGAGTGCTCTGTAGGTACCACAGCATCCAGGGAACAGCTAATTGTTATTTTACTGCTGATCATTATTATGATTCTTTGGCTTAATGACCAACATTTATATGATGCTGATCATGCAGTTACCCCACAGCCCTCTGCAAGCTTCACAAAAGGTTTTACAAATGATGTTTCTGAGCCTAAAAGCATTATTATGACTTGGCTACTCCGTGTAATGGGCAAAAGAAAGATCAGGATTATCCTTAATAGGTGTTGTAACAAAACATTTTGTCTGTCTAAATACTCAGAATATCCAGTGGGACCTGCAGGGACTTGTCACAGAACTCAGATTTACCAGCATGATGGCTGAAAATCTACAAAGTCACTCAGAAAGGGCTGGTGCAGGTCACAGGGCTCACAGGTGTGGGTCACAGCCACCCAAAAAATGCCATGGCCACCATCTCAAGGGGCTCCTCACCCCCAGCTCTTTGGGGAGTGTGCAGCCCCTGGCACACATTCAGTGACTTTGTTAAATGGGGTGCACAGAACACAGAATTTTGCTTTGGTGTGAGTGCTGGGCTCCATGACAGAGATATTGCTATCATTAGTATTTTAGATCGTGTCCCAGTTCCTCTGCAGAAAGGTTTGGACAAAGAGGGTTTGGAGCCTGAGCTGGCAGCCCCAGCCCTGCCATCACAGGGTGTTCTCAGGTGCCTGCATCTCCCTCCAAGATCCAGATTTTCCCTCCTGTTCCAGGCCCACACTGGGTCTTACCTCACTTTTCTACTGCTCAGGGAAGGAAAAAAAAAATAAAAAAAAAAAAATAAACANAAAAAAAAAATAAAAATAAAAAAAAAAAAACAAAAAAAAAACAAAACAAAAAACCAAAAAACACACACAAAAACACACAAAAAAACCCAAAAACAAAACAAAACAAAAAAAACAAACAAAAAAAACCCACCCAAAAAACAAAGCAAAACAAACAAACAAACAAACAACACATACACAAAAAAATAAAAATAAAAATAAACCACACCCCCCCAAAAAAAACCAAAAGAAAAAAGCCATGAACAACCAAAAAAGCCACGAGTTTAAGAGTTTTTAAATTTAAGGCATTACCTCATGAAATTCAGAGCACTAAATAGGGCCAAGAGTTGGGCTCCATGATCTTTGTGGGTCACTTCCAGCTCAGGATATTCTGGATTTCTAAATAACCACATTCAGCTCTATCTTATTTGGACAAAATTCCCAGAGCTGTAATACCCAAGGGAGAAAAACATGCTGTATAATCCTCTGCCATAAGAGAATAAAATAACAGGGTGAACAGAGTGCCTTAAAATTTGGGAAGCTTCACTGGGCAGGGGTTTGGCTGCCTAGACAGAGTCTCCAATTCAGTCATGGGTTAGGCAGTGCCGTAAATAATTTGAAAATGTGTGTTTGGCCACTGTTTGTCCCCCAGACAGGGCACAGGGAGGCAGCAGCAGCCTGGTGGAGAATCCTGCCTTCCCCACAGGATCAGGACACCTCTAAATGCCTTTTCTTCCTGCTGCTTGAACTTCCCACCCATGTGCTAGGGTGGAAGGAATTAATTACAGAGATTTCAGCAGAGCTGAGAGCTCTTCACAGGAAAGCACCTTAATATCAGGTGTAAATAAAACAATCCAGGAGCCTTGGACCCACTCCAGGAGCAAGGCTTGCCTCCTTTCTTTATGGATACTCCCAGAGCTGCCTCCAATCCCAAAAAAATATTTGAGGAAATTAGTTTTTCCACCTGATTCTTTGGCCAATTTCCCACAGCAGAGATAAGACCTGCAGCGTGTGCATTTACAGATTACTGCTCTCTGTTCTCCCTGTCCTTGGAAAAAGGGATTTGTTTCCTCCAGGAGCATTTCACCCTGAACAACTGGAGTACTTTTTTAACAACATAAAGATATATTAAATTAGAAAGTTGTGCTCAGCAAGGAGAAATGCAGCTGTCTAGATCCAAGTCATGCATGAGATGATAAAACTTTTTAATTTTACTTGTTAAACTCCTTCTCATTGACTTTGCTAGGAAAAAAAAATAAACAAATAAACCACTGAGTGTGGCTTTGGTAATTTTGTTGGATTTAAGAAAAATGAGCAAACAAAAGTAGCAATTGGCAAAGATTTCTGCCCTGAACCCCTACAACTTAATGGAAGTAAGATATTTATAAATTGGAGGGGAAACAGCAGGTTTGTGAATTTCCATGCCATTTTCTAAGGTGTTTTGTCTAAAATGTTGGGGAAAGAGAGAAGATATTCCCCAAATTTAAAAGTATTGATTTCTGTGCTTGGAAGATGTCTCTGATCTGGAAGAAAACCTGACTAATTCCTCCAGGGATTCTGTACAAACCTGTGACCATTCCCACAGAGCAAAGAGAGTTATTTCCAAGTCCTGGTGTTCCAGGGATTGGTGTCCACATCTTAATTTTGAAGATCCATCCTGGATCTATTCCCTGGCCCAAAAATTACGTTTTTTTGTTACTGTGGCAGCAGATTTAGCTGTGGCTGCCCCTGGATCCCTGAAGTGCCCCAGGCCAGGTTGGACATTGGGGCTGGAGCACCTGGGACAGTGGGAATGTCCCTGCCATGGATGGAATTTAAAATCCCTTCCACCCCAAATCATCCTATGATTCTGTAACTTCAACTGTACAATGAATTTCAGAAAGGTTTGGATGAATCTGGCACAAACAAGTTCAAAAAACAGGGCAAAATCCCAAATTCTTACACATTCTGCAGGAGAAATGGGAGATTGGAAAGGAGAGGATAACTTAAAACCTTTATTTCGTGTTCAGCTGTGCTTTATACTTTGTTTTCCATCTAATTGGATCCAGATTAAAAAGCAAAATATGTTAGAAGCACTCACACCAATCAGTTGGGTAAATAAAGGTAACTAAATTACATGTATTTTTACTAATTACTACCCTAACTACACGGGGATTTGTCAGCAATCCTGTTCTTTATTCAGATAAAGGCAAGTACATTCCAAACAGCAGTGCCTGTATTTCTGTATTTCAGGCACACAAAACGTGGGTTGAACATGGTTTTTTTATAGATCAAAATCTTAATTCATAAATAATATTAAATGGTTTATACGTTAGAGGGTCTGCTCAGCCTTGCAGTTCTTTATAAATGAGCTGTGACTACAGTGGCTGTTACAGATTTTACATTAAAATGTTCCAGGCCTGTCCTGCTGTCCTTTTCCAGAGGAATCCCAGAGTGGTTTGGGTTGGAAGGAACCTTAGAGATCGTCGAGTTTCAATCCCCTTGCCATGGGCAGGGACACCTTCCACCAGAAAGGAAGATCTTTTGAAACTGCCTTCAGCCTCCATTCTTTATGTACCACATCCTCAGCTCACATAAACTGCAATAGCTCTGATTTTACAAGCTCAACTTGAATGATTTTTTGCCACCAGGAGTTTTGTTCTGGGGGGAAAACACCAAACTCCTCATTGCTGCCCAGCATTTTCCACAGAATCAGAATTCTGGGGGTTGGAAGGGACCTTTCAGTCCCAAATCCCTGTCATGGGACATCTTCCACCATCCCAGACTCCAAACCCAGCCTTGGACACTTCCAGGGATGGGGCAGCCACAGCTTCCTGAGAAATGATGCATTTATTGATGAATTCTTTGCTTTTCATTGATTATTTGCAGTGGGAGCCTCCCTAGCAGCAGGCAGGGAGGGTCACAGCAGCTGGCAGGGCAGGGAAGAGCTCTCCAAGGATTGGATTTGTCGTGGAATTTGCCCCAAGTCCCTCATGGAGTCTTATGAAAAACTAGACATGAAACAGTCTTTGTCAATCCAAAGGGTGAGTTGTCTGATAGATTGGGAAGATGATGGACAGTTATCTGCTCAGAAAATCTGATGGCTGACACAGTGATAGACACGGTGATGACTGACACGAGGATTATGGCAGGTTAATGAAGGACAGCAGAAAAATTCATTATCACCTTTTAGGCAGATGAATCGCAGCTCTCCTCGCATGCTGCACTTATTGGGTTTGTTTTTGCAAGTGGAAACAGCCTTTAAAATGATTACAAGTTTCATCTGGCTAATCTTTCAATATTCCTGAAAACCATCCCCAAAACTTCCCCCTCGGTCTTTAGCTGAACTGATCAAGCTTGCACCTTTGCTCATCAATCAGCCCTTTAGGTCTCTCCTCAAAACCACCCCCAACACCAAGGAATGTTTTGTCATGCCCATCTCACTGCTGCTCCAACAAAAACTGCCCTGATTTTGGAAAAACTTCCATCCCAAAGCAGGGGAAACAACCCAAGGAACTGGCAGAGGGAACAAGACAAGGACAGGGGAGCTGGGGGTGAGGGGTTATGGCCCAAATAAAATCACATTTGCTAAGCTGAATTTCATTGAAAATAATTAACAAATTAAAAATCTGCTTCTGCCCTTCAGGCTGCTCAGGTTAACCTTGACTAAAAGCTTTTATACACAAGTTCTTAGAATCCTTAAGGTTGGGAAGACTCTCCAAGACCATCACGCCCAACCTTGGACCAAACACCCCCACTCCACTAGACCATATAAAAAAGTGTTGCACCTGCCCAGATTTTTGAACACTTCCAGGGCTGGTGACTCCACCACCACCCCTTCTGTGAAGAAATTTTCCTGATTTCCAGTTCAAGTTTCCTTCAGAAGTGATCTCAGTGTGTGCTTCAAAGTGATCTAAACTGGAGTTCTGCGCTGTTCCAAGGCTCCATCCAGGTAGAACTGTGATAAATATCCAAACAGAACAGAACTCTCAGGATTTATTAATTGAAATTAGGATGAAGCAGCTTATGTCACTCCAAAACAACAATTTCAGGAAGCACTGACAATAAAGTGAGGCAGTTACAGCCATGGAAAGCAGTCAGTGATTAAAGATTTAACATGTTGTCCTGGACTCACAACACAGCCATTCTGGAAACCAGGAATGTGCCTGTGGGATTTATAATTCTTTCCAGAAAGTATTCTCATTTACTCAGAAGAAATAAAGCCCATTTGATGGTGATATCATTTCAAAGAATGTACTGAAGCTTATTAAGAGCAGCAGAATTTATTTGTTTCAATTGAATCAATGGTAAATCTAATGAGAAATAATGAAAAGTTTTGGGATTTGTTTTTTTTTTAAGAAAAATCTAACATGAACCACTATGAATTTAACTGGAATTTGCCAGAGTATCTTTGGAGTGTGCTTTATCGATCAATGTGCTGCTAAAACAAGGATGGTTGTAGGACGTTGGACAGGATGAGCTTCAAGGTTTGGGATTCTACAATTCCATGAGATAAAGAACAAATAACCCTTTAATCCACAGTGTAGAAACATTCCTGGTAACATCACTGAGGTTTTCCATTTCCTATCAGCTATTTCCTTTTGCCTGAAATATTTTAGAAATTTTGGAGGGAAAAAATCTGAGCCCTAATTTTTAGCATAAAGCACATCAAACATTCAAATGCAGCTCTGCATGGGACTTGAATTCCCTCCACGTATTCCAACAAACTGGACTCTGTCACCTCTATTCAAAGCAATCATCTGAGCCTAATCTTCCAAGGAATCCTGGCACTGGAAATGCAAAAAGGACTTTCAAAGGAGCTCCCTGAGTAACTCATTTTACATCAGTGCTTTTATTTAAGTAATAAAGCTTAAATAATTGAAGATACACAGGCAACCACATATGCAAATAAATGTCATTGCAGGGCTCTAGACAGGTGTCATGCACCAGAGCTCCTTTGAAATTTCCAGCTGACAGCTCTTTATGTTCAGGTCGGTGATTATTTTGGAAATGTGGCTCTTAGGTGTTTCCATGGACTTCTCTGTGAAATAAAGATAATCCCTGACTGTTGTAAAAATTAATACATGTAAAGACTGAGCCATACTCAGACAGAGTGAAAGGTGTGTTCTGAAGAGATCAGAAACAAGACAGCAGAAATGAAAACTTTACTGTGTTAGGGTTTGTGTATTTCTAGGAAATTAAGAATTGATAACACAGACTTTAGAAAACTGGGAAGAACTGGAAGTTTTTTTTCTGAATGGGAATGATTTCATTTCTGTGCCAAATCTGGCATATTGCAATGTAAAATATTTAAATCTAAGTAAGAATTTATGTTTTTAATAGAATGGATTTCAGTCAGGCCCTTTCTTCTTGAAATATCAAGAAAATGATTATTTTTACCACCTGTGTCCTTCCTCCACTGCACTGCTGACACAGCTCCAGCTCTGCTCCCTTGTCTTCTCCAAGTGAGCCAGTGAAGGCTTTTCCAAGGTGTCCTGTTGGCCACAAGAACAACAAGAACTGAAGATGTCAAAGTCTTTGGAACAAGGACAATCCAGTCCCAACTTTGGATCCCCCCAGATCTCCCCCAGACCTTGCTTTGAGACAGCAAGTGAGAGATCAGGGATGACAGAAGGGATGGTTATGAGGAATTAATCCCTCTGGACATTTGCTTTCCCAAAGCTTAAATCCCCCTCTGCCTCCCCCTGCACCTCAAATCACCCAGGGCTGCTCCTGTACATAAATGCTGTAGGGTGGAAGAGGAAAATCCTTCGTTACCTTTTGGGAAGGACTCGTTTGGTGACCTTGAAGTGGGTTTGCAATGCAGGGTAAATCCAGGAGCAGGTTCAGAGCCATCTGCTGCAATTCCCCTCCCCTGCAGAAGGATTGCAGTACATGCTGCAAATAGATAGGTTTGCCTGGGAGCAATCTATTTTTGGGTCTTGTAATCCCAAATTACAAACCCTCAGTTGGTCAAGGGGAGTGGAAATGGCCAATGCAGGCAGATCATTAATGGTCCCAGATTTTTACACAG